>PVJD01001435.1:0-267150 GCA_004026545.1 Mormoops blainvillei | reverse complement strand
TCCCTGACAAAGGGGGTAACAGGAAGGTCAATGAAGAGGGGGGACGGGGCTCTCTAAGGATGGGGGTGGGGGAACTCTGGAGAGCAGCTCGGAGAGCCAGGGGAACGAGGGTGCTCCCAGCGAGCGAGCGAGCCTCGGGGACCCTCGGAGCCGCACAGGGGTCGCCCTAGGGCTGCAGCTCGGAGGGCAAGGGGTGAGTCCGGGGCTGTGGGGGGAGGGGAGCGACGGTCAGAGTTGAGGGTCTGGTGCGTGGAAGTGAGCATGCGGGCACCGGAGCCCCCGCCGGGCGCCGCCCGCCGGGCTCGGCCTCCCTCCGGGCGCCGTCCCGGCCTGAGCAGGGAGAGGCGGGGGGAGGGGGACAGTGCCGAGTGCTCACCCGAGAGGGTCTCGATGGCGCGGATGGCCCAGTTCTGATCGGGGTAGTCCACGAAGGCGTAGCCGGACTTAAGCAGGACCTGTCCCGCCAGGGGCAGCTTCCTGTCCCCGAAGAGCTGCCGGAGGTCGTCGGCGGTGACGGCGGGGCTCAGGTTCCCGATGTAAAGCTTGTTCATCATCCGTGTCTTCCCCGAGAGCCCGCGGCTCCCCCGGCCCGGTACCCGGCGCTCCTCGCCTCCGCCGCTGCCCTCGTCTCTCCTCCTCCTCCTCCGCCCCCCCTCCCCGCCCTCCGCCCGCCCGCCACCCACCCCCACCCTCAGCCTGGCTCCCCCCACCGCGGCCGCCCGGCCCGCCCGGGGGCAGAGGCATAGGCGGAGGCGGGGACTCAGCGCGGCTCCCTCCTCGGGGCAGAGTCCCGGGCCGGGCGGCGGTGCGCGGACAAAGCGCTCTCTCTGCCTCCCTCTCTCTCCCTCTCAAGGCGGTGGCGGGAGGAGGAGCAGCGGCGGGCGGCGGCAGCGCACCCCGCTTGTGTCTGTGTGAGAGTTTGTACCGGCGTGTGCGCAGCTGAGAGTGAGCGAGCGAGCGCCCCCTCCCCGCCCCGCGCTGTGCGCCCCTAGCCTCGCGCTGCGAGCGCTCCGCGCGCCTCCCCGGGCTTCTGCCCTTCGCTGAGCGGGCGGAAGCGGGTCGCGGCCCAGGACTGGGGCTCCTGAGCGCCAGAACCCCAGCGTGCGCGGAGGGGAAGGCGCGGCCCGGGCGCGGGTGGGAGAGCGCGAGGGGGCGCAGGGGACGCGGCTGGGAGCCGTTGGCGTGGGAGGGAGAGTGGCAGTGGGAGAGCGTGGAAAGGGGTGTGCGCAAGGTGGACCGGATGTGAGAGCACGGCTGCCAGGGCCCGCGGGAAGGTGTGTCTCGGAGGTGAGAGGCGAGGAGAGGCTGGGAGACAACAACTTTCTCGCGGCGAGTTAGCCGGGTCTAGCGCCCTGCGCGTTCCCGGGCGGAGCGCTTGTTCCGAGTCCCGCTCCCCGCCCAGCTCTCCCCGGCAACTCCGCGGCGCGTGTGGTCGAGGGATCGCGGACGGGAGTAGGGACGCTTGGGGCCCGAGACTGGTTGGGCCCTCACGTACTCTGCACCCCGCGAAAGTTCTCTGGTCCTGGGCCTCAGTTTCCCGGCTCGTGTGGGGAGACGGAAGGCCATAGCGGGGTCACATCCCCTCCGCCCGCACCCGATGCGCCGGGAACCCCACGGTCGGCTGCAGCCTGACGTTAGCAGCTGCTCTCTATTCTGGGAAGTGCCTAAGGCTCCCCGAGCGGCCGCTGCGAAGCCAGGTGGCGGCGGGGAGGCGAGCGGGGAGCGGGCAGGGGCTGCGGCGGGGAGGACGGGCGCTCGCTGCAAGACTGGGTTCAGTCTCCAAGCCAGAGCGGTAGGAGGCAAGAGTGGCTGGAAGCCGAGGCGCTCCTGCTGTGTAGGAGTTCCCGGAGCATTGGGAAGGGCCCGGAGAGGAAAGAGGTCCTTGCAAGAGGAGGAAACAACGTGACCGACGGAAGAGGCAGGGTTGGAATGAGAGCTACCCGAGCTGGGGGTCTAGGGACGGGGCCAGACAGACCGGAGACCGGTTGCGAGTTACGGGGCCCGGCTGAAAGTCTGCTGGTTAGAGCCTAGTCGCAGCCAGGAAATGAAATATTACAGGAAAGAAAAAAAAATTGGCAGGATTCAGACGTGAAGGGGGCAGAAGAAGATTCCAAGATCTGGACTTCTCAGGGGCCTAGGAGAGGGAGTTTGATAGGAGAAATGTTGGGGGTGGGGGTGGGTAAGGCTGTTGAGGGTCTCTTGGTGGAGAAGCCACAAAAGTAGAGATGGAACAGTTTCAAGTCTCCTGGCTGGCTTGGGAAGTACTGCCTTTCCCAAGCTTTCTGGTTGATGAAGGGTGTGGAGGGAGCACGGTTGTTTAAAAAAAGAAAGAAATGCGTCCCCGGCCCTTAAAGACTGACTCTGTTAGCCCGGATTTTGTATTTTCCACAAATAGCCGGGGGTGATTCTTGTCCGGAAAACACTGGCAGGTGCAAGGCCTACCTGCGTAAGACTCAGATCCTCCCTTCTGCCCCCAGCTGTGTATACTGGAATGTTCTAGCATTTCTGAGCCTAAGTTTCTTTATCTACAAAAAAAAAAAAAAAAAAAGGATAAAACAACCAAACCTTGGCAGGATTGTTGTAAGGGCTACATGAAGGATAACTGAGTAGCGTGTTGAGACAATGGACACACATTTAGTCCTTGCTTTTTGGTTTTTGGTTTTCTTTCCCCCAGAAACTCATGAGCTTTAAAATATTTTATTTTGGGGAAGGAGACTCTTTAAATAATTATGTATCCAGACAAGAAAACAATGTATTCATTCTCACCTAGATATTTGCAGTCCGCTTGAATTCTGGGTTTGGTCTCAAATATTCACATATTTCCTCCCTCCAGAAAAAGAATTGGATTTTACTGTTCCTGGCGTGGGGAATGGCCATTATGCCCCAAACTAATAGATAAACTAGGTGTGGATACGCCCCCACTAAAACGTAGTGGAGAATCACAAATGAAAACTACTACGTGTGCATAAATTTCAGCAGGTTGAGGGGTAACTATCATCAAATTTTTCATACAAATGGTCTGCTCAGTATGGTCACCTTTATGTTTGCTCATTTTATTTCCACTAATTCAGAGTTCTAAAAGAGAAACAGAGAGTGGCAGGGATAATTGGTTTCATTCTTCTCTGAAAGGTTAGTAAAACTGTGTTTGTTGTAAAACATTTTCAGATATGTCAATTTCTTGGTTCTACTGCAAAACCACAAACATTTTAGCATGGATTCTCTAGTGGGCAGCAAGCATCTAAGGATTCTTGGCAGGGGCGGCTTCTGGTAAACTCTTCTACCCTGTTTCACCAGGTTACTTTCAAACTTTTTTCCTGAGAAATAACTGCTTTTTGCTGCAGTTCGTGTATTTTACCCTGCTGGTGGTTCACCAAATGTGGTGCTGCAGAAGGGTTTGAATGGTAACTGTGATGGAGGACAAGTTTCCACCACATGCCTGATTTGTAGCATCCACACTGTTCCTTCTTCTAGGATAGAGAAGAGGTAGGGACAGCCTCCAAAATCAAAACCAGAAATCAAGAAGTCATTTCCCCTGCCTGACAGAACTTTATTTTCTACCTCTTTTTCTCTCGAGTTCTCCCTACTCTTACCTCTAGTCCAAAGATGAAATGGAGATTTGACCTGGACTGAATTTAAACCTAATAAGCCAAGATTTTATAAATGTTTAACTGATGTCAGATTTTGGAGAAATTCTTATAGTAGGCATATTACTTTTTAAAGCATGTATTAACTGGCCTTTTCCTCAAGAGTTTCGTAGCTAGTACAGTTCCTCATGGTTTCCCAATGATTCTTCTCAGCAGAATGGTGGTAAGGTAGCTGGGGAAACATTTGTTCATGCCACTTTGCAGGCAGGAAGACTGGAAGACTGAGGCCTAGGAAAGTAGAAAATTGTCTTCATGATTATACAGAGGGCTTGAAACATGACTAGCAAACACATTTTAGCTAACCAAAAGCCAGTGAAATATTAAGGCTTCATCTTGGACTTTCATGACCAAGACATTTCTGTCTGGACAGAGCAACTTCTGATAGCATAACCTTTTGAATCTGCAAAATCATGGTGGAAATGTTTTTGTTCAACTAATGATAGTGGTCATTATGGCCAATATTTTGGGGTAATATAAGGAGTGGTAAGGAAAACGAAGCTTATTTGCTAGGAGGTTGAGGGAAAAACAGAGTATGGGTGGTGTAAGCAGCTGCCTGCTCACTGGAAATGAGTCACTATAGGGTAACCTTCCCACCGTTTCTTCTGCTGGCAAAAGAGAAATTGTCTGACCTTAGTTGAGTTAATTCAGCTCTCTGAGCTTCAGATTCCCCATTTGTGAAATAGCCCAACCAGCTTCCTCACTGTGAATTCTGTCCCCTAGGACGCGGGCTATGGCCTTGGCTGCCAGATGCACACAGCACCCTGGCATGACCTGCCACCTCTGCTTCTATGCTGGAGACATTGACCTTTCCTGTGTCTGCCATTCAATAAACAGTGCCTGTGCCCCCCTACCCAAAAGCACTTTATGTGTTTTCCAAATACTGGGCCACCTCACAGCTCTGCCCCACTGCCCATACTGCTCCCTTTCCCTGGAGTGCGTTTCTGCCCCTGGCAAACTCCTGCCTCCTCTGATTTGACCCCAGGATATACACAGCACTTCACTTATACAGATAAAAAATATCTTATCTAGTGGTGATGGTTGCATGACTTCGTGAATATGCTAAAAAAAAACAACAAAAAACAAACAAAAAAAAACCACCAAAGGGGACATTTAAATGGGTGAATTTTATGGTATGTGAATTGAATGTCAATTTTTAAAAATTGTATGAGAAAAGAAAGTCTTCTCTTCCCTACTATATGGTAAATTTCTGGAGAAATAAGTCCTGTCTTTTTTATCCTTTGGCCAGTATCAACCTGGCATAATAATAGGGGTTCAGGTTGTACTTGTTGATTAAACAATGGCCATCTGAGGTTTGCCGTAAAGACTAAATGGAGATGTTATGTGATGATACCTGTTTTGCACAATGCTCGACATGTAGCAGGAAGAAATTTTCACTTTTCTCACCTTGTTGAATTAATTCATTTATTCATGGCATTATGTAATATTAGGCACTGAAGTTACAGAAGTAGATGAACGTGATCCTGCTCTCAAGGAGTTTTTGATCAGTGGGGGAGGCAGATGAATGAATAGATTATAGCATTAGAGGTGCCACAGTAGACTGAGCATAGAGTAGAGACCATCTCATGCAGTGTAAAGTCAGGGAGGGGATCACAGAAGAAATAATGTTGGAAATGGGTTTTGAAGGATAAGTAGGGGTTTGCTGAGATAGGAGGAGTAGCAGAAGACATATATCCTAGGCAGAATAGCATATGCAAAGACAGTGACATGAAATAGCATATGCTCCACATCTCAATAACTCTCAAGACAATAACATCTCAAGTCAAATCCGAATGTGGATTCAGAAATAAGTTTGAGAAAAAGGAAACAAAATAATGCAAAAAAAAATTCAGAATTAAAGAAATGGACCTCCAGATTGAAGGGGTTTACAGAAGGCTCAGGACAAAAGCATATCGTGATGAAATTTAGAACTCAACCAAATTATAAAAGCATCTGGGAGAAAATAGGTCACATATAAAGGACTTGGAAAGCAAATGGGAATGTATTTTTCTAAAACATAAAGGAACCTGCGAGGCAGTAGAGCAGTGCCTTCAAAACTGAATGGAAATTTCTTTCAATCTAGAATTCTAAACCTAGCTAGACCATCATATAAGAAGACATGAAGGGCCCTGTCCCCATGAAACAGCCTTTTCCTCCTGTCACCTGTTATTCTTTTGAGGCACTGAAACTAAGGATCCAGAGCAAGGGCTTGTGGATCCCTGGGTAGGTCACAGGCCTCCACTGTCCAGTGTCATTTGCACCATTTACTACTCTGTACCAAACAGCCCATTTCAAACCTTCAGTCCTTTTTCCTTTTTTTCCTCATTATTCACAATATGTTTATTTGCTCAATCCTGGAATACATGTGTTTTTAGAATAACTAGCCCATGCCTCTATAAAAAAAAGCAAATATCCTGGAGAACAACAACAAAAGACATGAAGGATTTAAATATTTTCTCATTTGGGGGAAGCTACCGGAGGGTAAATGCCAGCAAAACTGTGGAAGAGGAAGACATGAGATTAGAAGATCCAGAATGCCGGCAATGCAGCCATCCAGAGAGCAACCGGCACAGACTGGAAAAGGACAGATGGCTTGGAAAGTGAGGACTAAATGAAACAAAAAAAAAAAAAAGAGGGAACTCATACATAAATACATAGTAATTATTTCTGGGAGGATGGCAGGACTCTTGGAAATTTGGGGAGAAAAATCACAGGTATAGGAAAAAATAGACAAGTGGAAAAACACATGGTCATACAAGAAAGCGGTGGTCATAGACGCAACCATAAAAATACTTATAGTTATAATGTAAACACTGAGGTATTATCCAAACGGCGTAAAGTGAACTTAAGTCAGTCAGAAAAAGACAACCATTAAAAGAATGGGGGAAATGAATGGGCTAATTCACAGAAGATGAAACCCAAATGGACAGCAGCTTAACACATGAGTTATTGGGGAAATTAAAATCATTTACAGATTGACAAACTTTTTAAAAATTCTGTTAGTACAAGGAATTGGTGAAGGTGTGGAGCATCAGAAGCAGCCATCCACTGCTGACAAGAGTGCACAGGGGCACAATTACTCTGAGGAGCAATTTGTCGATATCAAATAAAAATGAAGATGTAGACCCTTAGCATCCCTGGCAGTTGCTCTCCCTTCTTTTGGATGGCCTGTTCTTATCATGTCATCTCTCCTCACACCCTTCTATTGCTCTTCACCTACCCTCAGGGTCAACTGATAACCTTGTTTTGTATTTCACTAAGAAAATGCAAGCAACCGGAAGAGCAATTCAACAAATCTCAGCTTTATCTGGTCACATACTTGCATCTGTCCCCACAGACTTTTCCTTCTTTCCTGTTACTGTCGGTGACTGTGGGTGGTCCAGTAGAGCAAAACCTGGGGACTTCGGAGAAAATGAATAAATGTGCACACCCTTTGACCTGGCAATTTCTCCTCCAAAGAAATTCTACATTTCTACAAGGAAACGGACAGCATTCATGGAGTCAGTCAGATAGTGAAAAGGTACCTACATGTCCATCAGCAAGAAAATGGATAAAAATAAATAAATTGTGGAACAGTCACAAATTGACTAGACATCAGGTCAGAGTATGCACATTTATTCATGTTCTCTAGAACCATTAGTTTCTCTCTTCTGGATGAAATAAATGAAATAGGCTACGTGCATCAATGTTAAAAACCAAAACATCATTATGAATGACAAGTTACATTGTAGAAGGATGTGTTATGATACTATTTATATAAAGTCTGAAAACATGCAAAACAGTTAATATTGCTGATCAGCAATATTGTTAGTATAGTATAAATGTACAAAAACATGCATGGGAATCACAAACTTCTAATTTGAGCTAATCATCATGGGAAAGCTCCAAATTTCAGATAACAGTTACCTCTGGGATGAGAGAAAAGGGTAGGAGTTGGAGTGGCACACATGGAATTTTCATTTCCCTATTTGTTTTTGTTTTTGTTTTTAAAGCTGGGTAGTAGGAGTTAGCCTTTTTTTTTTTTCCCCTCCTCCTCAGAAGCAACATTTTTACTACTGTACCTGGCAGGGGATGATTCTCAAACTAGATTGAGCATCATAACCACCAAAAGAACTTTAAAAATACAAATTTCTCAAGGACTACCATTATGACTCCTGAACCCCAAACTTCAGAGCTAAGGCCCAGGAACCTGAGCCCTAGCTCAGATTTTATATAAACATTATATATATGTTATACATAATATATATATATTACATAAAATATATACATATATAATGATGGACTTACAGGAAGTTTGCAAGAATAGTACAAAGAAGTCCTTTATAACATTTACCCAGACTCCCTAAGTAATAACATTTGACTGTATTTGTTTTATCCTTTCCACTGCTTTGAACAGTTTGAGAGTAAACTGAAGACAGGATGTCCATTTATACCTAAATACTTCACTTAATGTAGAGTAAAAAGGAGAGAGAGAACTTTATATAACCCCAGTATAATGATCAAAACTAGGAAATAAATATAAACACTATAATCTACAAACATATTCAGATTTCACCAATTGTGTCAGTGTCATAGCAAAAGGAAATCCCAAATCAGTTTTTGGCATTTGGTGGTTTTGTCTCTACTCTCCTTTAATCTAGACAGATCCTTAGTTGATCTTGTTTTTCGTGACATTGACATTGCTGATGAAAACAGGCTACTTATTTGATAGAATGCCCCTCCATCTGGTTTTGTGCGATGTTTCCTCGTGATTAGATTTAGATTACAGGTTTTCTTGTAGGAATACCACAGAAGTGACACTGTGCATTGTATTGGGAGGGACAGGATGTGGATTTGTCCCATTACTAACTGGTGGTAATAACTTTGCTCACTTGCTAAAGGTGGTATGTGCCAGGTTTCTCTATTATAAAGTTACTAAATATCTCTCAGAGAGCTACTTTTAAATTATGTAAACACTCTGTTACTCCTCAAAATTTCAATTATTAGTTTTAGTATCTAGTGTTGATTCTTGCAGAGATTATTATTGTTATGTTTGCCAAATGGTGGTTCTAACTTTGTCATTCCTTTCATATTAGTTTGCTTTCTACTGTAAGGAAGAGCTTTCCCTTATCCCTCATTTATTATACCAATGTGAATTAATGAATTTTCATTTGATTTGAAATGTTATAAACTTTTATGATCATTAAGAGCTGGGAAATAGATTATGTATATAAATACACCCATGACGATCAGTACTTTTCTATATTTATCTATTATTCTATTAAAAATCACAAGTTCACACTGATCCCCCCTGATTCCAATGAAACACTGTGGGGTCCGTTCTTCCCTCCTTCCCACTGTTCATATTTGTAGCTTTCCTTCAACAGTGAGAAACCCAGCTCCCATCATCCACAATGTATGTACTCATTTGCTCAATCCTAGGATACACAGATTTGCTAACCCATGCTTCTGCAAAAACAGAAGGCTATTAACCAGATTTCTTACCGTTATCTAATATCAGTTTGGAGTTCTTTTGTGTTTAGCCTGAGGGCACGTGATCCAAATACAGTGCTCGAAACTTATTTATTTTCCCCCTTTAGTGTTGGTTATCTTATTCATTTGAAATTTGGTTGGTTCATATATTTGTTCCACATTTATTATTCCCTCATCTTTGTTGATTGTATTTATTTTTCTCCTTTTGTTGCTGGCAAGTCTGAAAAACATTAACATCATTTCAAAACACAGAAGGTATAGACAGATGATTCCTGTCCCCTCCCCATTCCTGCAATTCTATCCAATTCATTCCCAACCAACCCCTGAGGGTAACCAATCATATTAGTTTCTAGTTTATCTTTCCTGTCGTTCTTTTGGTATGAATTAATATATACATGTATGGGTTTTTTTTTTATTTCCCCCTTTCCACAAAAAAGGTGGCATACTGCAGGTACTCTTTTGCACTTTGATTTCATCTCAACAATATATCCTGAAAATCACTCCATATCTCACAGAAATCTTACTCTGTTTTTAAACAACTACATAGTAGTCATGTCATATGTGCATGTCAATGGCTTCCAATATTTTTTAACTTTAAAAACAATGATGCTACGAATAACCTTTATGCATATATTTTTGTATTGTTGGAGGTTATCTTCAGGGTAAATTCTTAGGAATGGGATTGCTAGGTCAAAAGATTATATATGTGTATGTGTGTGTGTTTTAAGTGTATATTGTGAAATTCTCCTTCATAAAGATTATTCCAATTTGCATTCCCACCAGCAATGCATGTAAGTGTACCTGTTTCCCTACAGCCTGCCAACAAGGTGTGTGATTCTACTTTTTAATTTGTACTATTCTGACAGGTAAAAAAAAGTATCTCAGTGTAGTTATAATTTATATTTCTCTTATTATGAGTGAAGAGAAACTTCCTTTCATATGTTTAATGGTCATATTTTTTTGGTACATTTACTGTTCATATCTTTTGTCTATTTTTCTGCTGGGTTTTGATCTATTTTTCTCCTCAATTTTTATGAATTACTTAAGTATTAGGGATACTTAATACTATAGGGATATAAGCCTTTTATTTGTGCATGTTGCAAATATTTTCTCCCAAATTTTGTCTTTGTTTTATTTTCCATGCAAAAGTTGTTTATTTTTAATGTAGTCAAGGTTATCAGTCTTTCATTCCATTTGATTTGGTGTTGTAGTTAGAAAGCTTTCCTGTACACTCAGGTTAAAGAGAAATTTATTCATTTTTAAAAATAGGACTTGTGTGGTTTCATTTATATATTTAGCTCCCAGATCCATTTGGAATTTATTCTTGAGTGTGGTTATGAAGTATGGATCTAATATTACCTTTTTGTCCAAATAGCTAACTAGTTGTTCCAGTACTATTTATTAAAAAATCCTTTTAGTCCAGATATTTTGAGATGCCACCTTTATCGCATGCCAAAGTTTCAATTGTACTTGGCTCTATTTCCATACTTTCTTTCCTCCTGGTCTATCTACTCACATGCCCATCCCCCACTGTTTAAGTATAAAAGCTTTATAGTATGTTTTAATGTCTGATATGCTTAGTATCCCTTGCATCTTTGCGGGGGGGGGGGGGTTGTTTTCCTGGCTATTCTTATAAGTCTGTTTCTCTACCAGCTTGTCTAACTCCATTAAAAAGTTGTTGGTATTTTACTGAGATTACATTACATTTTAAATTAACTCAGGGATAATAGACATCTTTATGATGTTGAATCTTCTTGTCTAGATTCAAGAACAAAGGCTATCATTCCATTCACCGATCTTATTGAACAGAAACCACTGGGATCTAACTATGTCAGAAGGAGGGAGATGTGGGAGAGCCAAATGTCATTGACCTCAATGGATAGCCAATAGATTATGGCTAAAATTGATAAATCAAGGAATGGTATAAGCAAATTAGTTAGAAATACATAGATAAATACCATGGGGAAGAGCTACAAGAGGGAGAAGACTTTTGCTTTTCAATGAGGCTTTTAGTACTACACATATTAGTTAGGATCCTGGTAGGAAACAGATGGCACATGCAATCAGAGTGATTGAGAATCTAATAGAAATATTATTTAGAGATGTGAGTGGGGTTAAAGAACATAAACAAGGACTAGGGAGGTGCCTTACCACTAGCAGCAACGGGGAACCATTGGCACCTCTTGGCCTAAAGAGTGATGGGAGAGACAATTTAAAGGAACCAAGCAGAGCTATAGTAGAGGGCTCCCTGTGGAAACCTTGCACTTGGGTGAAACTCAGTCACTGTTCATTGCAGCATGACAGACTGGAAGCTGAGGGAATAAATATCATCTCACTCTCTTCCCACTCCTGCCAGTGCCCCCTAATGGCTGAACCAAGGCAGAAGGCAGAGGACAGATTGTGCCATTGGTAACGGGCAGCCCCCAGCACACAGCAGGGCAGGGGAGGGTGTTGAGTGGATTTGGAGGGGCACATGGAAGATATCTAAGCATTACTATAATACACTTACGTAAATGTATAGCATATAGTAAAACAATAGAATAACAATAAAAAGCAATTTTAGTCAGTGAATCTAACAACATGGATCAAATAATTATAGTAAAGGTTGAAAAGTGGTAAATGCCTCATGAGAGATTGGGGATGTTCCCAGGGAGGAAATCCTGACATTCTCTGGAGGGGGTCACAAATTTTCAGTCCAAAATAGTCCTGTCTGCAGAAACACCAGCAGCCTCTTGCTTTACAATTAAATGACCATTATTGGTACTCCGGCCTCTCAAACTCAGCATGTAAGTGAGCACCCCCACCCTGCCCACGGGCCATGGTTTCTCATTTATACTATTTGGATCCCTTGATGCTGTGCCCCTTCTCTGTCCTTTGCCACCTTTCATTGTACACTGCTCCTCTGAGACAGGAAAGCTTTGGGGGAAATGGTGTGTTTTAGTCAGTAGACCTAGAATTGAATTCCCTAACTTTCAGTTACTAGCTGTGTGACCTTAATAAAGTTACTCAGCCCTTTGGAGCCTCAATTCTATTTTGTAGAAAGAGAATAACACCATTGGAACTGCCCTAAGCGTTAAACATGCCACGTGTCAAGTACCCGGCAGCAGACCTGTCACTCAGTACCTGGCAGGTGAGGATGCTACTGCCCTGCTGCAGGCTGTTGGGCTTTCCCTCCTGCCGAGGCTCTTGACTTGGAGCCTGTTAGCATCACCATAATGGGAGTTGCTCTCCTGACAACCACCTGAATCAGGAAAAATTTCTAGACATAGTTGGAAAGGACGTTACCAGTCATCCTGTCCATTTTCCCAGTGGACTGATCAACAGGTGGTTACCCCAACTCTGCTCGTACCAACAGAGAGTTCATCCCCTCCAGAAACTGCCTGTTATCAGAAGATTGATTGGAAGAAGGCTTTTCATTGAACTGAGCTGAAATCAGTTTCCCCACTAATTATAGACTCAAAACCATTAGAGCTAAAAGAAATCTTCAAGATCTTCAAGCCCACGCGCTAATTTTGTGAGTGAGGAAGCGGAGGCTTAGAAAGGGACGGTGGAGCACCGTTCATGGTAACGCTGTGTGGAGCTACCCGGAACAGCCTCCTTGCCTACCATGTTAGCAATCAGGGTGACCTCTGGTTCTTCCAAAGCCCGCCACTTTCTCACTTCCATCCCCCCCTCCCATGAATGAAGGTCTGCTCCTCACCATTCTAACCATTCACCTTTGCAAGTTTGTGATGTCTAGAACTAAACCCAATTCTTATTGTGACCTGGGCCCAGCAGAGTGAAACAGCTATCTGTGAGTCAGCTCCAGGGCAGCATGTGGCCATTACACCTTGCAAGGCCAAGAATTTGAGTCGGACAAAACCAGCAGGCCACTCATGAAAGGGAGCGAGTTGTGGTGGTTCACTTCTCTCCAGGCCTTCTTCACCGGACACTTAGAATTTGTCTCACATAGTTTTGAAATATCTGTGCCAGATCCAGAAAAAGTGCTTAGTAATATTTACTAATATAGGTTTAATTTTACCTTTTTTTCTCTAATACCAGAAGAACAAGGGGAGATTAGAGATAAGGGAAAGTGTCAAAGTAAGACATAGACCTTTGTCCTAAAACCAGAATTGTTAAAGTATTCGGCTTATCACATGACTTTAGAATATGAGGTCTGCGTAGAAAAAACCCAGCCATCGGTAATATAACGAGAACGCTTTGTGCGACCTTGATGTAACCTGGCACCCAAGGACAGTGGACTGGAATGTGCATTTGTGAACAATGACGACTTCACTGTACTAGTCAGTGGGGGCTGTAGATGCCCCTGAGTGAGCATGTGTACTGTGTAGCCGTCACATTCAAAATGACTG
The DNA here is from genome assembly GCA_004026545.1 of Mormoops blainvillei. NCBI lineage: Eukaryota > Metazoa > Chordata > Mammalia > Chiroptera > Mormoopidae > Mormoops > Mormoops blainvillei. The sequence continues at coordinate 253,685 of PVJD01001435.1, read as the reverse complement.
AGCGAGTAGAGCAATGAATCTGCATCAGATTTTGAGTTAAGCTTGAATGTTCCTCCATGGAAACTATTTGGATGATTCAAAAGGCTGCAGCTAAAGGCCATTGGTGAAGGGCAGTTTCATCATGAAAACGCACCCACTCATGCATCACATATCATGCAGAGGTTTTTGGGAAAATGTCAAATCACCCAGGTGACTTATCCCCGCTATAGCCCAGATTTGGCACCCTGCAACTTCTGTGTTTTCCCAAAACTAAAATCACCTTTGAAAGGGAAGAGATTTCAGACCATCATTGAGATTCCAGAATATACAACAAGGCAGCTAATGGTGACTGGGAGAACTGTATGAGGTCCCAAGGTGCCTACTTTGAAGTGGACTGAGGCATCATTGTCCTATGCACGATGTTTCTTGTATCTTGTCTCTTCTTCAGTAAATGTCTCTATTTTTCATATGAAATGGATGGATACTTTCTGGACAGACCTCATAAACCCAAGCAAAAGTTCTAGCAGTCTAGTATTATTGGCATTTTCTGGTGATGTTGACAGAGAAGGTACAATAAAGAACTGCCTTGAATAAGATATAATAAAACTGGTGAGTCCTTTTGTTCAGAGCCAGGGAAATTATTTCTGGTTCTCTCAACATTTCTGATAAGAGGAAGGAGGAGGCATGGCTGAAAACATTACTATATTATTTTACTGAATAGGCCTCAGAGAAGTTATATGTTTTTTATGATATTGCTGTAATTACCAACATACTTAACAAGATGTCATTTGCCTCAGTAATCTGTTTTAAGATCAGTACCACATTTGGTTATTGGTTTCTGAGATTTTCTTTTCTAAATGTTAAAAACCAATGAACATCTAGAGACTTCTGGCCAAGAGGGAGGTGTAGGTAGATACAGTTTGCCTCCTCCCACAGCCAAAAGAAGGACAACAAATTTAACAACAAAAAACAACCAGAACTGCCAGAAAATTGAACTGTATGGAAGCCCAAGAACCAAGGAGTTAAAGAAAATACATTCATCCAGACTGGTAGGAGGGGTAGAGATGGAGATGGGAAGCCAGAGTGGAGGGGATCTGGCAAGGCTGCAACTGGAGGACCCAGTGGGTGAGATGGCAGCTGGCAGCCCCACATTTGTGTGTGGATAAACTGGAAGGAACAACAGGGGAGTAAGACTGACCGCGCAACCCAGAGTTCCAGCATGGGAAAAGAAAGCTTCAAAATCTCTGGCTGTGAAAACCTGTGGGGGTTGCAATGGTGGGGGAAACTCCCAGCCTCACAGGGGAGTTCATTGGAGGAGCCCTCAGGGTCCTAGAATGTACACAAACCCACCCATCCAGGAACCAGCACCAAAAGGACCCAATTTGCTTGTGGGTAGCGGGGGAAGTGAATGAAAGTCGAGAACCGAATAAGCAGCGTCATTCCCTCTTGACCCCTCCCTACATACAGGGTCACAAAGCAGCATATGGGTTGCCCCGCCCTGGCAAGTACCTAAGGTTCCGCCCCTTACAATGTAACAGGCACGCCAGAAATAAAAAAATATGGCCCAAATGAGAGAGTAGATCAAAGCTCAAAAAATAGAACTAAGTGATGAAGAGATAACCAACCTAACAGATGCAGAGTTCAAAACACTGGTAATCAGGATGCTCACAGAAATGGTTGAGTATGGTCCCAAAATAGAGGAAAAAGTGAAGGCAATGCAAAGTGAAATAAAGAAAAAAGTACACAGGGAACCAACACTGAAGGGAAGAAAACCGGGACTCAAATCAACGGTTTGGAGCAGAAGGAAGAAATAAACATTCAACCAGAACAGAATGAAGAAATAAGAATTCAAAAGAATGAGGAGAGGCTTAGGAACCTCCAGGACAACTTTAAATGTTCCAGCATCTGAATCATAGGGGTACCAGAAGGAAAAGAGGAAGGGCAAGACATTGAAAACTTATTTGAAAAAATAATGGAGAACTTCCCCAATCTGCAAAGGAAATAGACTTCCAGGAAGTCCAGGAAGCTCAGAGAGTCCCAAAGAAGTTGGACCCAAGGAAGCACACACCAAGACACATCATAATTACATTACCCAAGATTAAAGATAAGGAGAGAATCTTAAAAGCATAAGAGAAAAGGAGAGAGTTACCTACAAATGAGTTCCCATAAGACTATCAGCTGATTTCTCCAAAGAAACCTTCCAGGCAAGGAGGGGCTGGCAAGAAGTAGTCAAAGTCATGAAAGGCAAGTACCTACATCCAAGATTACTCTATTCAGAAAAACTATCATTTAGATTGGAAGGTCAGATAAAGCACTTCCCAGATGAGGTCAAGTTAAAGGAGTTTATCATCACCAAGCCCTTATTATATGAAATGTTAAAGGGATTTATCTAAGGAAAAGAAGAAGATCAAAGCTATGAACAGTGAAATGACAACAAACTCACAATTATCAACAAGTGAACCTAAAAAACAAAAAAACAAAACAAACACAAACTAAGCAAACAACTAGAAGAGGAACAGAATCACAGAAATGGAGATGCATGGAGGGTTATCAGTGGGGAGAGGGAGGGGGAGAAAGGGAGAAAAGATACAGGGAATAAGAACCATAAATGGTAGGTACAAAATAGACAGTGGGAGGTTAAGAATAGTATAGAAAATAGAGAAACCAAAGAACTTACATGTATGACCCATGGACATGAACTAAGTGGGGAAGGGGGATGCTGGTAGGAAGTAGGGTACAGAGTGGAGAGGAATAAAGGGGAGGAAAAAAAAATGGGACAACTATAATAGCATAATCAATAAAATATACTTTAAAAAATAAAATAAAACCAATGAACATTGATATTAGAATGAGTAGACTAAATTCTAGTTTTAATTGAAGACGTCGATTTTTATATCCCAGGTACCCCTGTTTTCTTTCATTTATCTATGTGACTTTTTTCCATGTTAGACAAATTGGATATATACCCTCCTGGGCTGTATTTTTTAAAAGACCACCCTCCTTTATATGAAAGACATTTTTAGCAATCATACCAGAAGTGATCTGCAGAAGCAGCTGATCTGATTAGCTAATTACTGTCAAAAAGAACAGCTAAATAAGTACCATGCCCAAACAAAAATTGTTGTTTCTGTCACGTTTGCCATTATTCAGATGGACAATTTTAAATAACATGCTGCTTATAGGCAATTTTTTATGGTTGTTGCTATTTTAAAAAGAATATCTAAACATAGGACTTTTAGCAGTCCTTGCCAGATCAATGATATAAACAAATAGCTAACTCCTGCCACTTTCTCTAAGGGAATTTATCCTGGACTCAGTAGAGACTGAAAGATTGAAAGTAAAGGCAGGCAGGGCACCAGTGAGCACATTTTCATGGTGCTCCAGTCTGGGGAGGAGTTCCTGCAGCTTCATAAAATATCGATTTGGTTTCGGTTAAGTAGAGTAAGTATACTTTGTGGCTTTGAATTATTTTTTAAAACACTAGTTTATAAAATCTTATCTCTGTCTTAAATATTTTTATCTTACAGGCAAAACATTTTTTCCTGTGATAAGGCATCATCAAATTAATAATGAACTCAGTGGGAAATGTGATTCAATTCTAATGTTACATAACCAACCGTGTTTAAGCTTTTCACCTGGTCTGTCTTTTCTGAGAGGGGGAGGAGGTGAGGTAGAGCTAGATAGCTACTATATCTACAGGGTCTATGATATGCAATTTAGAAGTTCTCTGGCTTTTTGAATCCAGCAGTAAAGGATTATAAATTGTCCCACTCGTTAACTCCCAAACACTGTCACCAAAAACAAAAGGTACCAAGACTGGTGACAAAGAGGCTGCTTTGGACGAGACACAAAAGTGGGCTTCCTAAAGTATGTTACTAACTCATATCAGAAACAATGGAATGGCCACCATCATGTCGTAGACGTAAATATGACAAGGAAAAGGCACAGCTTTAGAAACAAAAAACCTAGTCTTTGCCACTTCCTCACTCCTAGGAACATGGAGCAGTTCATTTAATCTCCAAGTCTCAGTTACCTGCCGAAGGCAAAGCTCTGGATCTAATCATCTTCTAGGGGTGTCTTTCAGCATAAGATCTATTAACAGAATTCTTGGGAAAGTAGCTGTCTTTGTTTCAGGAAATACCAGGACATGCCCCTAGGGTGTGAGGGCCGGCTAGAGCTCCGGCAACCAAAAGGACCAAGAAGCTGTACTTGCAGAAGCAGGAAATTAATTTTTCTTGGGGGTCAGGGTGGGGAAAGGGGCTCTCTGTAGGATGGGGGAATGAGAACAGGATAGGGAGGGCTAGGAAATTGTTGGGGTAAGGGCCCTGCATGGGGTAAAGTCCGTGAGAAACCTCCCGTAGGGAATGATCAAAGGACATTTATGAAGCAGAGCTCCTAAAATGTAATTTTAAGTGCTTTATGGTAAAAGGGTAATGTGACCCTTCCCCAAGACCCCCACATCTCAGTGAACTTGAACATAGTAATGTTCCGTGTGCATCAGGGCTCGTTGAAAGAGGAGCAAGGAACCACTTGCACACTTTGGAGAACAGACATGTTCTCAGAAAAGCCGGAGCTGGGATGCAGAGAGACCTCTGAAACGCATGCCTTCCACAAGGAGCAGGAGGCTTGGCAAGGCTGCGGACCTGGGCAGGGCACAGTGGGGCTCACACATGACAGGGCCGGCAGAGCCCAGCTGGCATTTGGGTTATCCTGGTGATGGGGGTCTGCCAGCTGCCCTCTGAGCACCAGTGCCAGGTTCATCTTCAGCGTTTTTTCCTTTTCACATCAGTGTCAATTTAAGGGATGATATCAGAGTCTCATAGGATCTACCAATGTGTCTCCCCAGTATTTTGTTTAGAACACAAAGCCTTTTCCCAAATATCAGTTTTCCTAAATCCCTTTGTATTGTTCTTAAATTATTTTCTAGTGTGAGCTCATTTTGTCATTTTGTTTCTTTTCTTTTTTCTTAGAAGTGAACTGACAGAGATCCTGGTTTATTTCCCACTCCTCTCTTCCATTTGTCATGCAGATTTTTCTTTACCTGGAAATCTCTGAAGATTACTTGCCACGTTTCCTTAGCCTTGCAGTTTGCTTTTTATAAGCACTATTCTACAGCACATCCATTTTTAATATATGTAATTAAAATTAGATCATCTTTCCTATCCCAAAAATTTTATCCAACTTAAATTTATTTATTTAAAGATTTTATTTATTTATTTCCAGAGAGAGGGGAAGGGAGGAAGAAAGAGAGGGAGAGAAACATCAATGTGTGATTGTCTCTCACACACCGCCTGCTGGGAACCTGGCCTGCAACCCAGGCATGTGCCCTGACTGGGAATTGAACCTAAGACCCTTTGGTTCGTAGGCTGCTGCTCAATCCACTGAGCCACACCAGCTAGTGCATAAATTTAAAATATATATCTGTTTAAGTGTTCCTACATTCAGTTCTAGTCTATGACAGTTTCACATTTTCACCCTAAGTGGAAACAGCCACTTTGGAGTTGCATATAAAAGCATTAACAATACCTTCTAAAGATTATGCCAGTGCAGAAATAAACTGATATTACCTTTCTGTCAAGCTATTTGGCAATATAGTATTTATCAGGAGTCTTCGAAATGTTTATACTTTTTGGCTCAGTGATCACACTTCTAGGAATCTTTCCACTGGAAATAACTAGAAATGTGGTCAAAGATTTATGTATGTTTATTGCAACATTATTTATTTGAGATAATAACATTGGAAACAACCTGAATGCTCAGCAATAGGAAAATAAATTGTTACATCCGCTTGATAAGAATTATGCAGCAATTAAAACCTAAGCTTTAACCTGAAACTGGCAGTCAGTTTAAAATATTTGGATAAACCACTGTGAGTGTCCATGACTTCTAGAATGGAAAACAAGAGTAGCTTGGATTCCACTGGCATTTAACCAAGACTGACTGTGAAAATTAGCCCATACTAAAGGTCAGGGTGGAGTGTGTGTATGCGTGTGTCTCATCCCAAAGACACAACCCCAGGTGTTTTGTCTTTTCAAGTCTGCAGGCCATCAGAATCCGTATTTTTACCAGGGCTTCCCTGTGATTCTGACATAAGCAGAGCTGGAGATCCCCCACCCACCTACCACCACCACCACCAGAGTCTGAACTCTGATAGGAATTGGGGAGGAGAGTAGGAAAAAAGGTGTGTTCTTTAAAAAATGTTTTACTATCTGGGTAAATGCCTTTTAAAAAGATAGAATAAAAACATACTGTGTTATTCTAAATTTGTGGGGAAAGTTAATATATGCTTAGAAAAAATAAACACCAAAATATTTACAGGGTTTAATTCTGGGTGATGGAATTGTGGATGATTTATGGGGAACCACTAGGAACCATGATTCAGAGAAGTGAGGTAATTTGCTCAGGTTCTCATAGCCAGCAAAGTGCTGGAATAAAGGTTCAAACCCAAGTCTACTTGACTATAAAGTATACTTTAACAACTGCTGAATATTACTTAAATTGTAAAGAAATACAAATGCAGTATCCCGAGTGTGGTGGATTGAATTATTGGCCCCAATTATTCACTACTCTGTAGGTGTATTTTACACACACACCCTTGCTGTGGCCCCATGGTGGATAGAATGTATTCCATGCACCTTGATTCTAGGCTTCGCCATGTGACTTGCTTGGCCACAGTGGACTGAGGGTGAGAATATTGAAAGGAATATTGAAAACGGGCTAGCACAGTTGGGCCTTTTCTCTTGTCCTCCTGCCTTTTGCCATGAGAATAGTAAGCTTGAGGTAACCCCTGGTCCAAGGGGAGTAAGAAGTACTAGCGTACGGAGCAAATATAGACCCAACCTGCTGCTTGGAGCTTAAATCCCAGCTACTCTTGAGATACTTAGCAATGAAAAATATTTGTATTAAGTAACAAAACAGTCTCTTGATACGTCATTAAGAGTGCACATTTGGCTATGTCAATGTTGCAGAGTATACAGGTTCTCATCACCTGGGAAAAGTGTATATAAAAAGGCCTTTTATTTAATACAGAGTACCTCATTGCTTGGCATGTGAGCTGGCATCTGGCGAGGAGGGAGAAATTCACATAAAAATCCATGGAATTCTGCGGGGGAAAAAAGGAACAGAAATCCCAAATCTCTTAAATCTAGTGTTGGAAAAAAAGTTGATGTGGGCTAAGACCAGAGTAGGGATGAAAAATGAAGACAAGAGAAGAAACAACCTGGTCTCCAGAATTCAAAGGGAAGTTCTTTTCTCTTGGGGCCTGGGAATGCATTCTGCCCATCATGAGACCAACAGCAAGGGTGTGAGTGTAAAGGGCAGCAGGTTCTTGGCTCAACCTTAGAGTTTGGAGCTATAAGGCTTTGAGACCACGTCATTATGGGCACCTTGTGCGAGCTTTGAAGAACTGTTCAGCCTGTGAACAGTATCCTTGGTGTCCAGCCACTGGTCCCACATTTATAACTACCTCTACTTTTTTTTTTTTGGCAAAAATAAGATCATAATTTTTTTACATAACTATATTTTTCAGTATACCATGAACTATTTTCCAAATTATCAAATATATTCTTCTAGAATTTAGTTTGTAATAACTGCAGGATATTCCTTTCTATGATCCTACATCCTAGGGCATCTGCTTATTTTGGATAAAAATTCAGACAGATAGAAACTCTTTCTCCCATGTTCTGTCTTCCATCATTAAAAAATGTTAACGCTATGTTTTTTAAAAAATATGAAGCAATACTCAAAGCAAATGTACTAAATGAAATTACTAGAAGTAAATTAATGAAGAAGAAAAAAATCAAAGAAACTTATTTTGATCAAGACAATGAAACAAGAAATACCTTTAAATGGGATTGTCTAAATATTAAATGTTTGGTAGAATTCACCAATGAAGCCATCTGGTCCTGGACTTTTGATTGTTGAAAGGTTTTTGATTACTGTGAAATCTCCTTGCTAGTAATTGGTCCATTCATATTTTCTCTTCATGATTCAATCTCAGTAGATTGTGTGTTTCTAGGAATTTATCCATTTCCCCAAGGTTATGCAACTTGCTGGCATATACAGGCTTAGGTGAAAGTAGGTTTATAGTTGTGAGTATGAAAAACAGTTTGTTCTTGTATTATTTATCAATTATTATTTTCCATATAAATATGTGTAAAGCTACTTTTGCCCCACTCTAATTGTTCATAGTAAAAACATTTTTTAATGTTAAAAATATTGTCAACCAAGAATTATATACCCAGCAAAACTATGCTTTAATAATAAAAATGAAAGGATAACTTTTCCAGATTTAAAAAACAGATAATTTTTTTTTTTTTTTTTGCCAGTAAGGCTACACTGCTAGAAATCATAAAGGAAGCTCTTCAGGCTGAAGGGAAATGGAAACTCATTTGTAGGAAGGAATGAAGAGCATTAGAAATGGTAAATATCTTCATAAACATAGAAAATTATTTTTCTTCTAAGTTCCTTGACATAAATAAGACTATTTAAAACCAAATTATAACAATTTCTAGTGGTATTTATAATGTATACAGAAGTTATATACATGACAGGTATTGTGTAAAGGATGATGGGGCAGGTACGTAAATGTACCTATGTAGTTTCAAGGTTCTACCTCTGAATTAGGCTTTTAAAAGTTAAGTATGCCTACTGTAATCCCTAGAACAAACACTAAAAGGTAATGAAGAAAGCAGTAAAAAGTCAAGGGATAAAAATGCTCCAATATCTAAAAGACAGAAAAGAATGAACGGTAAAAATAAAATCGAAGGAATTAACCAAAACAGACCCTTAAGTGATTTCCCTTCACCCCTGAGGCAAAAGTTGCGAGGCCCCCATGGTTTGGCCCTACCAACTGTGCTGTCCTCATTTCTCCAGCACACTGAGCTTTCTCTTCTTCCCCCCACGCCCCGTCTCCCACTGTCTCGTCATCTGCCAAGGACACCTTTCCCACTGTGCTTTCACCTGGTAAACTCCTCCTCATTCTTCAGGTCTCAGCAAGGTGACACTTTCTTCAGAAAGCTGTCCTGGGCTAGGTTCTCCTGTGTGGTGGTCCATTGTACCCCAAACATTTTTCAGCATTTCATTCACCCAGCCCCACCGAAAGTTTTGGCTCAGTGCTTCTGTTTCCCTAGACTGACCTCCATGAGGTCAGGGACATAGCCCGTTTTGCTCACCACTCTGCACTGTAGCCAAGCACAGTGCTCAGCAGATAGTAAATGCCCAGCAAACATTTGTCAAGTGACAAAAAGAGTGACTAAGTGAATGAAAAGAGAAGGAAGATAGTGGCTTGTCTACGTGGGAGAGAGAATCCCTTTGCTGTAGAGATATTGCCAGAAAATATAGCAGTGAGAGGAGCTGAGGGAATAAGCCTGTCAGAAGCACTGAGGCAGTGCATGCTGGCATGAAAGGAGATGAAGGTGTGTCACTGTGTGAAAAAACACAGAACAGCGTGCTAGTATGCTGCCTTTAAAATTTTTTTAAATTTATTGATTGATTTTGAGAGAGAGAGAAGGGAGAGAGAGAGAAACATCAATTTGTTGTTGCACTTATTTATTCTTTTATTGATTGATTCTTGTATGTACCTTGACCGGGGATCAAACCTGCAACCTTGGCATATTTGGACAATGCTCTAACCAACTGAGGTACCCGGCCAGGGTATGCCTTTTGTGTGATCTAGGCACAGTGTAGTTTTTAAAAGTTGTACAAGAAATTTGTAACATCAAGTTTCATTGTGGAGGGAGGAAAACCATTTCAATTTATACAATGTTTTTATATTGCTTATTTAAAATAAATAAAATTTAAAACAAAAATAATTTATTATTGGAATAAAGACCTTATGTGCAGTGCTAGCCATAACTGGGCGGGGGGGGGAGGGGACACAGCCTACATGTCCGTATTAGGATTCCTAAGAGAAACAGAACCAATAGTGTGTGCACATAAATAGATTTATTGTATTTTAAGGAATTGGCTCACACCATTATGGAGGCTAACAAGTCCCAAGATCTCCAGGGTGAGTTGGCAAACTGGAGACCAAGGAAGAGCCAATGTTTCTGTCTGAATCCAAAGGCAGGAAAAAGACAATGTCCCACTTAGAAGGTAGTCAGACAGAAGGAATTCTCTCTGTCTCTCTATTAGAAGGAATTCTGTCTGTTAGGGTAAGGTCAGCCTTTTTGTTCTAGTCAGCCCTTCACCAGATTGGATGAGGCCCACCCACATTCGAGGGGACAATCTGCTTTACTCAGTCTACTGACCAAAATGTTAATCTCATCCAATCACAATAACACTTAGAATAATGTTTGACCAAATATCTGGGTACACCACAGTCCATAAAATTGACACATAAAACTAACCATCATAATGTCCTACAATGGGGTAATAGAATATAAGACAAGCATTAAAGTGTTAATTTTGAAGACTAGGGAAAACGAGCATGGTAGGAAACTAAGTGAAAAAATAAAGCTTGTATTACTAGACTATAACTACAACTGAAACTGTACGATAATGTACACATGGGGAAAGAATGGAAGAGAATGGGAAGAAATAAAAACAGTTTTTGTGCTAAACTGATGAGATTATGGGAAGGACATTTCCCTACATTTTTCCTTTCATTTTTAATCCTAGATATAGGGGTTTACAAGAAGATGGAGCAGATGATAAGACACAGTGCCTGTTGTATTGTCTGCACTCAATAATTACTGAATGAATGAATAATAGCTACTGTTCTCAGTTGGGTTCCCAGAAGGAGACCATGAGATAAGGATTTGAGTGCAAGCAGTTTATTAGGGAGGTGATCACTGGTAGGGGTGTGGGGAAAGCGAGGCTGGGAAGGGAAAGATGCCAATACGAAGTATTTTAATGGGAAGGTACCACTTGGAGATGACTGAGGCACAATCCATTGGAGAGCTCTGAAGGAATATACCGAATGCAGAATAGGCTTTGGTTTGTCTCACTCAGAGGACAAAAAAGGAGTTTTAATCTACCAACTCCCATTCACCATTGGTTAAAAGGGCTGTGCCTGGGGGCATTAACTTCTTGGCATTTCCAGCGAGCCCCAAGCAAGGGCTGATCACACTGCTGTGGCTAGAGAAAGCCCTCCTGCAGAGAGGCCCTGGTGCTCGCAGTGAGAAGCTGTTGGTTATATGGGAACAATGACTGCCGAAGACCTACTTATGTAAGGACACGGACAGCACCTGTAATGTTTGCTATTATTGAACACCTACTGTGATTCAGGCACTTAGAGAACATTTTCTCTATTCCACACAATTTTACACAGCGAGTATTATTAGTTCCATGTTTTAGGTGAAGAAATCGAGGCTCAGAGAGGATGTAACTTGCCCAGAGTCATGCAGGACAAGGTACAGAATCAAGTACTTAAAACTATGAGCCTAAAATTTTTATTTTTTCATTTCCCGTTGCTGCCTCCCAGTAAAGTCAAAACTGGAAACTTCCTTGATACACTCAGCAAAAAAGTAAAGTGGTGAGATTTTAAAGGTAACAAATCGGTAAGATCAGCATTAAAAAACCACAATGTGGGTCCTATCATGCAATCAGTAAATATCAAAATATTTATTTATTTTTAAAAATATTTTATTTATTTTATTTTTAGGCAGGGGGAAGGGAGGGAGAAAGGGAGAGAAACATCATTGTGTGTTTACCTCTTGCACGTCCCCTACTGGGGACCTGGCCCGCAGCCCAGGCATGTGCCCTGACTAGGGAATGGAACCGGGGACCCTTTGGTTCGCAGGCCAGCGCTCAATCCATTGAGCTACACCAGCCAGGTCAAAATCCTTAAAAGAAAGAGAAAGTCAGCATGCGAAAGAGGGCACCTATTATGGAGGGAGCACCAATAGCAGTTAAGACTCAGGCCAAGCTAAGCCCACATGTACCACTTTCCTGGAGATTAAAGGAGAAATGACTGTGGAAGGAAATTTATAGGTAGTTTAGAAAAACAAATCTGCCTTTGCCACACCCTCCCAAAGCATTTTTCAATGACTCCCAGTTACCTTCAGTATAATTCCCTTAGTAAAGCATACAGGTGCTTTAAGACTTGACCCCTGCCAATCTCTCCGTGCTCATCTTCTACCACTCACTCACAGTCATAGAAAACCACTTGTAGCCCCCGAATCAACCCAGCTCTGTCACTTCCCTGAGTACATGTAAGGACTGTTCCTACTACCCAGACTTCTCTTTTTTCCTTTTGTCCTGGTTAATTTCTATTCATCGTTCAAGCTTAGTCACTATCCTGGTCTGTAGATTGAGTGCCAGACTGAGAAGCAAAGAGTCCTGTGTTCGATTCCCACTCGAGGCCATGCCTGGGTTGTGTCCAGGTCTGCAGTGGGGGGCGCCTGAGAGGCAACCACACATTGATGTTTCTCAGGCTTAGTCACTAGTTAGCAGAATGAAGTTTTTCAATCTTTTAAAAACCATAAGCCGTGGGAGGTGTGGCTCAGTAGATTTAGCATTGGCCTGCAAACCAAAGGGTCACAGATTGGATTCCCTAGTCGGGGCACATGCCTGGGTTGTGGGCCAGGTCCCCAGTAGGAGGCATGTTAGAGGCAACCACACATTGATGTTTCTCTCCCTCTCTTTCTCCTTCACTTCCCCTCTGTCTAAAAATAAAATGTTTAAAAATCCAAAAAAACACTTCCATTTAAAAACCATAAAAACCATATACCTAAGCTATATATATATAGTCTGTCCAGAAGGTATCCAGCCATGTAATATGAAAAATAGAAACATTTATTGAGGGAGATACAAGACACAAGAAACATTATACCTAGGACAATGATACCTCAGTCCCCTTCAAAGTAGGCACCTTGGGACCTTACACAGTTCTCCCAGTCTCCATTAGCTACTCTGTCATGCTTTCCTGCATCTCATCAACTGTCTGAAATCTCTTCCCTTTCAAATGTGATTTTAGTTTTGGGAAAAACCAAAAATCACAGGGTGCAAAATCTGGGCTGTAGGGGGAGCTGAGTCACCTGAGTGATTTGACATTTCCCCAAAAACCTCTGTACGAGACGTGATGCATGAGCAGGCGCGTTGTTGTGATGAAGCTGCCAATCTCCAGTTACCCATAGCTGCGGCCTTCTGATTCAGAATGGTTTTTGCAGAGGAATGTTCAAGCTTAACGCAAAATTTGATGCAGTTTCATTGCTCTACTTGCTGAGTCATTTTGAATGTGATGGCCACACAGTACACATGCTCACTCAATGTTGTCCATTGCCTCCACTGACTAGTACAGTGATGTCATCATTATTCACACATGTGCATTTCAATCTGCTTTCCTTGGAATAGAAAACACTAGAGTTCATCATAAGTTCATCGTAAGGATTCTTAGCAAAAACTGCATATTTCACCAATCTTTTGCCCAATTGCAATGACTGGGCATAAAAAGAGAGATGTGATGAATACATGAACAGGTGAAGACTGGATCATTTTATCTTTTGTTTTCTGGTATATGATGGTCAATTTGACTATTATTGTAATGGAAGAGTTAATGGTATAACATTGCAGCTAAGGTTGAAGCAAAGTTTTGTATAATTTTATTTGCCCCTGGCAAAATTATTGATACTTTCTAATGAATTTTAGACAAGAACTTTTAGTGTGTTTTTCAGAAAAGGCATTATTATCAGTGCAACATATTTTGACTTTGCGACAATTGTAATAGTTTTAACTGAACTGTGCAAAATGCTTTAAAATTGATAGTATAAAATGATGAAGAGAAAAATATAGTGGCAAGGTCAAGTTTAACTATTGGACATAATGATTAATGGACCAGGGTTATGTGCAGCTTTGTTAAGATTTGCACTAGTTTTTCCATCTCTCATCCACGTCATCAAAGTGGGAGTCCTGGGACTGGTGAGACACCAACATGGGTTCCAGCTCTTCCTAACTGTCAGCCTCTCTGCCTTCAGGCCCAGCACCAGATGCAGAGACAGCCGATTCCATTGCCTGCTCAACCAGCTCTCCCAATTATGTCAGGTCTAAATCCTAAAATCAACCTCTTCTATCACCCTAAATGGTTCTGCTTTCCATATTGAACCCCGATAGCCCTCCCCGTTTCTTTTTTTCTTTTTTTTCTAGCAATTCATTTATCCTGCATAATTTTTCAGTCTAGATTTTGGATTTTGCTGATTGTGTCCCTGTAACATTGCTTACTGTGTTCTTCTGTCCCTTTTATTTTCTGTAAACTGGTTGTTAGGTCTGGAGGCTTGATGGGATCGGGGTTTGATTTGGGGGCCTCCCAAACAAGGGGCAAGATGTAAATAGCAGTTGTATGTTTCTATCAAAAGGCAAATAATATTTGGTTGTCTCTACGATGTTAGCAGTCATTGGTGATCAATACAAAGATCCATTATTTCTTCAGTGTTTGCAAAATGGCAATATATCATTCTTCATTTATTAGCTGAAATACTTCTATAAAGGGAAACCTCTTGTCAACTGTCTACTCCAAGGTACAGTTCATAACAGAAAAGCAGGATAATTGCTGGCTTTTTTCCCCCTTTTAATTACCAGAGTTTAAAATACTGATTTAGTTTCTTAGCATCTTCAAAAGGTGACTAAAAAGTTTTTTTGGCTTTTAAAGGATTATTATGAACCTTTGAACATGTTTCAGGTATTTCAAAGAATTGCATTATTCTTATGGACATTTTTGGGCAGTCGTCCCATTTTGGGGCAGTGGATCCCTCTACAGATTGGTTCCTGGGCTATTTTAACATGCCCTCAGTAGTCCTTAATGGCTTTCTTATTTTCTGACATGTTTCAGGCTCAATGTACACATTCCCTGCCCCAGTTATGGAATCAATCACTTCTCAGGGTAGGGTGCTCCCTGATCCTTCTCTGGGCCTCGATTCAAGGCCTTTTCAATAAATACAGCTAGGAAATACTCTTCTATTAAATGATAAAATACATCATGAGTTTACAGTGATATTTCCAATTCAACATCAGGATTACAGGATTTTTACTTAACCTCATCTATCTTAGTCTATTTCTACTTTTTTCTCATCACTGAAAAACCAACATAATTACTCTTTTGCTTTATCCCACAAGGCACACACCACAACCTTAGAATAACAGTACTGACATTAACACAAATATAATTACTGAAAACAGTTTAAGATTTTTTTTTCCATTTTTTGTCCTTAGGGCATATCCCACGAAGAATATACAATCAAATTACAGCATTTTAAATCCATTTGAAACAGCTCATATTTGTATGGTTATGCCACCAACTCAATATACAGTTAGGTTTATTTATTTAATTTTGCTTTAGATTTTTAGGGATTGCTTTTTAAAATTACACATTTTATGATTATATAAAATGTTTATGTGACCCAATAGTCAAGTGGATCAAACAAGATATATTCAGAGTTTTAGCTTCTGTCCAAGTTTCTCCTAGCTTTTCCTTCCCTGTACCATACCATACCCATTTTTTTTGGTTAGTTTTTTCATTTACTAATATGTCTGGTATATCACTCTATAGTAATATATAAATGTAGTCTTCATTTCCTTTTACACCTCGTGGTATTCCATGGTATTTATATGCAGTCAATCCTACCAGTTCCCTCTTGATGGATATTCTATTGTTATAATCTATATTGGAGTCTTTCTAGGTTTTTGTTATAAATAATTAAATAACTGACCTTTAAAAATAGTTGGTTCAGATATTGGAACTACCTGTAACCAAGTTTGTTGGTTGTCTTCAGGGAAAGTAGTAAGCAGGTTACATGGCATTAGAAATAAGATTCAGGTTTGGGACATTTTTTAAGTCCCAAACTTTCCCAATGTTTTTGTATTATTTATTTGAAAATTTTCTATATTACATTTAAATATTAATAGTATCTAATACAAACTTTGTTAGACTTTTTTTCTCATGCATAGCAAGAACATATTCTTTTGTGAAATCTTTGTTTCTTATATATATTTCACTAGGTCACAATGTAAAATGCCTTTCTTATTGTGAGTCACAGTCAAAAGGCACATAATCAAAAGAGGATGAAATATCCATAAGCATTGATGATTAATGTGGTTTTAAAAAGATTCCTCAACCCCAACTTCTCTGAAGATAGAGGCACCAACATTTCCAGTCCAATAGGTGTGTCTGTGTTCCAGCCCCAGGCGTGATCCTCATGTCGGCCCTTCTAGCTTTGCACCATCTTGTTCACTTCTTACACTACACTCTGAGAGCCTGACTGTTGCAGCCTCTAGACATCACTGTCCTTGTCGCCCATGTCATCCTGTCATCCCTATAGCTGATAAAGTGAAAGAAGGCCCTCTCCCTCAAGGTTTAAGGGACAGTAAGACACCACAGTCTTGCCCCTTTGTTTCTTTCAGCATGCTGACCAGTAGAATTGTTTATTAAACCATTCATCTCCCCTATCCTGAAAAATATTCTTTCAAAGATATTCTCCAGTAGCTACTGCTGTGTCTTTCTCTGATCCTTCATGATCAAATTTCGTTATCTCCTCCTCTTCACCTTCATTCATTTGACAGCCCACTGCATTCACTTTGCTCCCATCATTCCACCTCAATGAACACTTGCCATAGTCACCAAAGTCTGCATAGTTGGCGAATTCTATAGTACTGTCGAGTTGTCATCCAACTTGAATGCTCTCTGCTGTAATGGTATTAACCCCTCTTCTTTGAACCCTTCTCTTGCCTTGGCATCCATAATAACATTCTGTTTTTCTCTGGCAATTCTTTCTGTGTTTCCTTTTCATGTCTCTTAGATGTGCGTGTGCCCTATTTAATAGAGCTTATCATATTTTCCTTTCAAATACAAATGCAATACATACTCACTGGAACATGTCAATAAACAGAAGTGTACATAGGAAACCCAACTATATCTTTTTCTGTATTTAGAACTAATTTAGGATTCTAAAATTATGAAAAATTTTAATTTTGTATTAATTTAAAGACTTACCTGAGTAAGCCCTGATTCCGTGACTTAAATAAAGCAAGGGTATATTGCAGAGAACACTGAAAGGAGAGGCCAATTAGGCCAATTAGGAGGTTGTTGCTGTATCCAGGTGAGAGGGCAAGGTGGCTTGTGCAGGGGAGTTAGAAGTGAAGGTGGCAAAATGGATCTGCTCACTGTATATTTATTTTCTAAATTATATTTTATTGATTATGCTATTACAGTTGCCCCAATTTTTCCCCCTTTACCCCCTGCACGCAGCACCTCTCACTCCCTCAGGAAGTCCCCACACCATGTTCATGTGCATGGGTCATGCCTATAAGTTCTTTGGCTACTCCATCTCCTACATTGTTCTTAACATACCCCTGTTAATTTTGTACCTACCAATTTGTACTTCTTAATCCTGTCACCTCTTTACCCATTCTCCCACATCTTCCTCCCATCTGGTAACTATCCAAATGCTCCCTGAAGAGGGGGAATAAGGGGAATAAATGGTAATGGAAAAAATATATAATAAAGATTAAATTAAAAAATAGAATAAAAGTAAAAATAATGCTCCCATATCCATGATTCCATGTCTATTCATCTTGTTGCTTAGTTTGTTTTTTTAGATTCAATTGTTGACAGATATGTATTGATTGCCATTTTATTGTTCATAGTTTTGATCTTCTTCTTTTTCTTAAATAAATGCATTTAACATTTCTTATAATAATGATTTGGTGATGATGAACTCCTTTAGTTTTTTCTTGCCTGGGAAGCTCTTTTTCTGCCCTCCGGTTCTTTCTTATTTTTAATCATTTTTAATGTTATTCTATTACAGTTGTCCCAATTTTTCCACCTTTGCCCTCCTTTGCCCATCCCCCCCCACTCCCACAGTTAATTCCCACACTGTTGTCCATATTCATGGGTTATTCATACATGTTCTTTGTCTACTTCCTTTCCCTTCTTTCCACCATTATCCCCCTCCTCTGGTACCCTTTGATTCTAAATGATACATTTGTTGGGTAGAACAAACTTGACTGTAGGTTCATGCTTTTCATGACTTTGAATATTTCTTGCCAATCCTTCTAGCCTGCAAAGTTTCTTTTGAGAAATCAGCCGACAGTCTTACAGGAACTCCCCTGTAGGTAACTATCTGCTTTTGTCTTGCTGTTTTTAAGATTCTGTCTTTATTTTTAACCTTTGGCATTTTAATTAGGATGTACCTTGGAGTGGGCCTCTCTGCATCCATCTTGTTTGGGACTCTCTGTGCTTCCTGGACCTGCATGTCTATTTCCTTCACCAAATTAGGGAAGTTTTCTTTCATTATTTTTTCAAATAGATTTCCAATTTCTTATTCTTTCTCTTCTCCTTGTGGTAACCCTATGATGCGAATGTTCACATGCTTGAAGTTGTCTCAGAGGTTGCTTACTCTCTTCTCATTTTTTTAAAATTCTTTTTTCTTTTGTTGTTCTGGTGGTTGCTTTTTGATTCCTTATGTTCGCAATCACTAATTTGATTCTTGGCTTCACCACTCTACTGTTTCCCTATAAATTGTTCTTTATTTCAATTAATGTATCCTTCATTTCTGACTGGATCTTTTTTATGCTGTTGGGGTCCTCACTAAGTTCTTAAGCATCCTTATAACCAGTGTTTTGAACTCTGCATCTGACAGATTGCTTATCTCCACTTAGTTTAGTCCTTTTTCTGGAGTTTTGATCTGTTCTTTCATTTGGGCCATGTTTATTGTCTCCTGGCTTTGGCAGCCTCCCTGGTTTTGTTTCTGTGTGTTAGGTAGAGCTGCTATGACTCCCTGTCTTGGTAGTGAGGCCTAATGTAGTAGGTGTCCTGTGTGGTCCAGTGACAAAACCTCCTCTATCACCCAAGCTGGGTACTTGAGGTGCACCCTTCATGTGGGCTGAGTACACCCCCCTCTTGTAGTTGAGCCTTGATTGCTGTTGGCAGGTCAATGGGAAGGATTTATCCAGGCCAGTCAACTGCAATGACTGGCTCTGATCACTAATCACCAAGCTCCACCCTCCACGGAGGATCACTTGTGAAGGCAGGGTGGTGGTACTCTAATGTGCTCTGTAGCTGTCTATTGGGTACACAGGCTCTGGGGTTTCCAAGGTGGTGCAGGCCAAGATTAGCCCCCACCTATGTTCTACCCAGGGTCACCCTGCCTGAGCTCTAGAGCAATCTGAGATGGTTGCTACTTGTACTGGGCTTGGAGATTCACAGGCAAAGCCAAGCTATGAATCTAGGCTGGCTGCTGCTAGTGCTGTGCCTGGGGCCACTTATGAGGAGGCATGGGGGCTGAAGGCTCGCTGAGGCCAGCTGTTGCTTGTTTGATAGGATTTAAGAAGTTGTGAAGCATGAGCCAAGACCAGCCATTCATATGGAAAAGTCACAGTTACCAGTTTGGGTGGGTCCATAAGTTGGGAGTCTCAGGGGATCTCTGGAGTGGGGCAAGGAGTGCTAGCCAGGTTGATGGAGTCTCAGATATAGCACCTACCTGCCCCCTCTGTGGCTCTGTCGGGGCAGGACTCTGAAAAAGGACAATGGCCTTGGCCTCCCTTTCTGTTTGAGAGAAAGCTGACCCTCAACTGCACCTTGATGCCAGATACTTCAGTTCCTCCCTGTATGCCACTGGTACCTTTGAAGCTGCTACCCCAGTGCAGGAGCTCAGAGGGAATGAGTCTGAGTAAGTCTGTGTGTGGGTTCTTTAAGGGGAACTGCTTGGGACTCTATAAGTTTCTTCCACCAACCCAATCCCCACTGGTTTTTGCAGCCAGAAGTTATGGGGGCTTATCTTTCTGGCACTGGAACCCTGGGCTAGGGGTCCTGGAATTGGACTGTTATTCCCCACTCCTGAGATATCCCTCCCAAAATTTTTCCACCACACATGGATGTGAGACCAGGCTACTCCACATCTCTGCCTCTCCTACCAGTCTGGATGGATGTGGTTTCTCTATTTCCATAGTTGTCAGACTTCCATTCAACTCTATTTCTGATGGTTCTGAGTGATTATTGTTCTATTTCAGTTGTAATTTTGATGTGGTTGTGTGAGGAAGCAAGCCATGTTTACCTATGCCTCAACCTTGACCAGAAATCCATTCACTATATATTTAATTTTTTAAATCATGGTCCAAAAATACATTTATTGGTTTTAGAGAGAGAGGAAGGGAGAGAGAGAGAAAGGGGAGGGGGGGAGAGAGAGAGAGAGAGAGACAGCAATGTGAGAGAGAAACAATGATCAGTTGCCTCCAGTACATGCCTCAACTGAGGAGTAAATCTGCAACCCAGGTATGTGCTGTGACCAGGAATCAAACCCATGTCCTTTTGGTGCATATGATAATATTCTAATCATCTGAGCCACATGGGCTAGGGCTCACTATACATTTAGAAGATGGAATCAGTAGCACTGAATGTTTAATGGGATAAAGGAAGTGGGGGAAAGGAGTCATATATGCTCTTCAGTTTTCAGGTAAAACATGTAGGAGGATGAGGGTGACAGAGCTGAAACACAATATAGGAGGAGGAGCTGGTTTGGGGAAGAAGTTGGCAATTCAGTCTGAGCGTGTGGAGTTCTAAATGCCATGGAGATATCCAAGGAGAAAAGTTCTTTGGCCACCTGGATACATGAACCTGGAGTTGGGAATTCAGGGAAGGGAGTTATCTGTGTATTATGACAATGAGGGTCATAGTCACAAATGAACTTGTATCAGGAGACAGTGTACAGTGAAAAGAGAAAGTGACCCAGGATGGAACCCAAATGGGCTTCGCATTGGGCCATGTGATCAGGAGAAGGAGAAGACTGCTAGAATAACCATCATTGCTTTCTTGTTACCATCTGCTACTCTCCATCCCAACCAGTTGGTTCTGGCTGCTTATAATGGGCTAGAATGCACTGTGCTAAGCATTGAAGATATTAAGACAAATTAATTTTGTTTAACATCATTTTTCCTATAGACCAGCATAGGAAAATAATATGTCAATAAGTAACTGCATGCTTAAGTAGAGTTATGAACCCTGGCCCATGGGACGTATTAATCAAACCTTTCTATCTTTTGTATTTCTGATGCTTTGACATCTAGGGCCTTACTGACTCTGGAAAGACTACTCCTTCCAGGACTAGCCCATTCCTAGAGACAGTAAAGAGCTGGGGGCAGTAGTCCAGTTCCCATAGCTGCCCTCCAGCCTGTGCTGCTCACAAGCGACTGGGTGTTGGAGTGGTACCACCAGGAATCTAGTACCTCACTCATATAATACTTAGATTCACTATTTGGGTCAATGGATTTGGTTTCTGTGTACAGAGAGGAGGTGGTGTCTTCAAGAGAGAAGTAGACATGTCCGGAGGCACCAGTAGGAATCTGGAGGTTGATGGGATAATGTATCATGGGGTTAAGAGCTCCAGGGTCGTAATCCTTTAGATAATAAAGATTTCCTGGCCTATTTATAGTATAGCCCTTGAGGTCCTCCAAGAACTGAGACCATACAGGTTATTCTCCAATCTAGCTGCTAACAAGAAGCAAACGTACATTGGTACCACCCACCCACATATGAAGTCTTTGAAGTTCACCCAAGACCACCACTTGGCGGGTGGAACCACTAAACAGGTAGGGGCCAAAGTAGTTCATGGGCAGCAGTGGGTCAGGTTCAGGAGCACGACCCCATGCCTCTTACCCCCTACCAGCGGGGAAACCAAAAACACGATTTCTTAGATTTCTCCACAAACTTGATCTTATGTTTCTACAAATAGCCAAATCTTCAGAGCAAAAACAAAAACAGAAAACCCCAAGCACACACAAACCTGGCCATCTAGAAGAACCTCAAGTCCAGCAGGAGAAGACGGGGTATATGCAAGAAGCATCTCTAGCTATCCTCTGCCTTCATCAGCCACATACAAGGTGCTAAGGACTGAGTGGGGCCACTTTCTCCCTGTCCCCCAAACCATCCCTTCTGGACAGGAAGTCCTGAGTGATCCCAGAAATTGAACCTGCTTTTTCTCCCTGTCAGGTTCTCTTTCTGCATAATGGGGACCTGAGGTGGGCTGTGAGGTGCTGTTCCTAAACTCCAGAACAGAAGCTGAGAGAGAAATAAAGAGAGAATGCAAATAAAATGGATCTCCTGATGAAAACTTTATTTAAAAGAACTGCTTATATTTTTAAAAATTTGGAAGGGTAAACCATAACATTTTTTGAAAGGTTATCTGTGGGAGGAGGGAGGAATGGAGCAGAGAAGAGGAGTAGAAGCTAGCCTTGTTTGCAGTTTTGACTGAGCAACTATGTAAATATTTTATATAATTATAGAACAAAATTAAGATTTCAAAACAATCTCTTAAAAATTGAAAGCAAAATAAAACAAATAAACCTAACTGTGAATCAAGTTAGTGGCAAAGACACAGAGAGGGGATCTATTTCAAGTGATTTTAAAACAGTAATTTGATTGCTTATCCCAGTAGGATATACCCAAAAGGCAGAAAGAATTGCTCAAAAAAATTTTAAACTGTTTACGGTAATCATATTTTTGGTAGTAGTGTTGGCATTTTTTAAAAGACTGTTAAATGTGCACTGTGGGGTGAAGAAAATGAACCAGTGATGTGATAATCTAGTATCATTCCCAGTGTCACTGAGAACCAGGATTCTTAGCGTGGGAAAAAGAAAATACAGATGTAAGATAGAAGTTAAGTATAAACCCTCAATTTGCATTGGAAATGTCATTATAAACTCATGATGAATTTACCTTAGAAAAAAGTATTTTCTAGTCCTGTCCATTTCAAAGGCCTAAACACAATGACCAATAAGTAAAAATGAACACGCTGGTTCCCAGATTACGATCTTAAAATACCATACTCTTATTTCCCACTAAAAGGAACTAGGATTCTGTGGGCAGCCTGCAACATCAAATAGCAAGTTTTCAAAGCCCAATGAGGTACTGCAATGGGCTGAGAGGCCAACTTTCATAGTATCCCACTGGGCAAAGATAGGGTAATTTGTGTGAATAAATATGTTTAAGTCTGTACCAGTTCATAATAATACTAAAAAATTAACTGATCACTATTGGAAGATGCAAGTGAACAATTCATTATTTTGAGAAATATTCTGTTTTTCCTTTATAAACTATACAATTGGGAATAGATAAAATGGTTTCTTAATAAAAGTATTCCAACCAATAATGAAAAAGTCATGAAAAAACATCTGATGAACATATACAGACTTTGAATATCACCATTTGGAAGTCCCACTAAATTAATGGATCTAGTTATTGATGTTCAACACCTCCCCATGTCGCCGATGGAGACAACTAGACACAGAATGCCTCTTAACGGAAGGTCACAATACCACCAATGAAGTTGTTGTGCCCCAAAAATTTAAACCTAAGCATGACCAGGCCTCTACATCTAATTACCAATTTACAGGAGGAAAAACATTGGAGCATAGAAAAACATGTTGAATGGCACCATGGGAATGCAGTCAGCAAATTACAGATTGTGCTAAACTCTTCAGGACAAATGAGCCATTTTCTTAAATAAAGTTCAAGGGAAAGAGACATGGAGAAAGAACCTGGAATGAAAGAGAATTAAGAGACATGCCATCAAATCACAATGTAGAGGTCTTTTTTTGATCATGATTCAAGCAACTTGTAAAGCATATTCATACATGCAAGCATAATATTCGAGACAACTGCAAACTGAACACTGATTGAATATTTGATGGTATTAAGAAATTATTGATTATTTTTCTGGATATCGTGCTTTTTTCTTTAAAAAACAGCCTTTTTGCCCTGGCCTGTATGGCTCTGTTGGTGGGAGTGTCATACTGTAACCTCGAGGTTGCTGATTAAATTCCTGTTCAGGGCACATACCTAGGTTGAGGGTTTGGTCCCCAGCCCAGGCACCTGTGATGCCCAGTCCAGGTGCATACAGGAGGCAACCAATCGATGCTTTGCTCTCACATTAATGTTTCTCTCTCTCCCTTCCTCTCCCTCTAAAAAACAATAAAAAAAAAGTCCTCTGGTGAGAATAAAAAATAAATAAAAATTAGAAAATTAAAAATACCATTTTTTTCATTTAAAAAGTAAGTTCTCAAGCTTTCATAATGCATACTAAATAGTTATAAATAAAATATTTGGAATTTTCTTTAAAATAATATAGGAAGGGAGAAAATAGCTGGAAAAATAGATGACATTAGCATGGCTGTGAGCTGATTATTGCTAACGACATTAATGAACACTTGGGAGTTCCCCATGCTATTGCATCTTCATTTGATATAGGTTTAAAAATATCCAATAATAAAAAGCTAAACAAAAGGAAAAAAGGAATTATCAACATTGTAAGATTCCACAGGGAGGTCAAATACGGTGTAAGCTAAGAAAACTCCATTTACTTTGGCAAATAAGGTGTCTTTGGTGGCTTTTTCAGAGCCATTTCAGTGGAATAGTGAGGACAGAGGACAATTTGCACTAGGTTAAAAAGTGAATAATTTAGATTACCTTTATGCCATCAAGTTAAGAGAATTTTTCACTCCCTCTCCCTTTCTACATTTATAACTATGGAAAAGTCCAAACCAAGAATCAAGTAACGTGAAGCTAGCATAATGAACCTCCATGCACCAATTACTCAACTACTATAATTGTCAACATTTTTCCAACGTTGTTTTATCTGCACTCTTCCACCATTTTTTGTGAACCAGTTTAGAGGAAATACCACATATCATTTTTTCAAAAGATTTTATTTATTTATTTCTAGAGAGAGGGGAATGGAGGGAGAAAGAAAGGGAGAGAAACAGCAATGCGTGAAATGTGTGGTTGCTTCCCATGCGCCCCCAGCTGGGGACCTGGCCTGCAACCCGGGCATGTGCCCTGACTGGGAATCAAACCGGCAACCCTTTGGTTTGCAGGCCAGCACTCATTCCACTGAGCCACACCAGCCAGGGCTCAGATATCATTTAATTTCACTTGTAAATAACCCAATATTCATTTCTAATTGATAAGGACCTTTCTCTAATTAACATAAAACCATTAACACACTTAACAAAATTAAAAATAATTTTCAAAAGATAACGAGGTGTAAAAAGCACAAATCACAAAGTTTACATATTTAACATTTAAGATTTAGAAGTCCTGTTTGACAAAGATTATCACAAGAGGAAAAGATAAACTGAAAAAGGATAAATGCATATAATAGACAAAGATGAAAGAGCCACAAAAAGTCAATAAGAAAAAGGCAAACAATCCAACAGAAAATAAGTCAAAGAACAAGACATAACTTATAGAGGAGGAAATTCAAGCATTCAACAAACATGAAAAAAAATACTCACTTTCTTAATAATCAGGAAGAAGCAAATTAAGGCCACACTGAGATACGATTTTCTATTTTTTATATAGAAAAAATTTAATCTGATAAAACCACACATTGGCAAAAATGTAGACAAATGGGAATTCTCAGGTACTGTGAGTGGGAGTATAAACTAAACAGTCATTGAAGAGAAATTTGGAAATATCTACCAAAGCTGAAAAAGAATGTATACCTTATGGCCCAGCAATTCCTTTACTAGATGTAGAGCCCGTAAAATCCTTGCATATTTCAATAAGAAACAAGTATAAGAATGTTTATTGCAGTGTTTTTTGCAATGGAAAAAAATGGGAACAACCTAAGTGTCCAACAGTTGGAGGATAGTTAAATAAATTGTGCTTTATTCACGTGATGGAATATTAAATAGAAGTTAAAATATGTGCAACCTCAAAAAACATATTGAGTCCTCACTCAACACAAAATGTAAGAAAAATATAAAATATCACATCAATTATGTACAATTTGTAAACTGTAAAATAATTGTATATGTTGTTTATGAAGACATATATGAATAAAACATTAGTATGTAAATATGTGTGCAAATGATGGTACCAGTTACCTTTGTGAAAAAAGAAGTTAACATAAAGGGCTTCAACTGTATCTATAATATTTTTTTTCAGATCAAGATTAAAATCAGAAAGATTAAGATCTAACTGGGGACATGGATGTTTATTGTATTTTTACTGTATACTTTTCTATATGCTTGAAATAGTGCTAAAAGGAAACACAGGTGAATAGGGAAATGAAGAAGTGGGAGCAGTGAGGATTTTGTCTCGGAAGTCAAAGGGAGAGGGCAATAGCTAGAAGAGGAAGAGGGGCCAAACCCCTAACGGAGCCACAGGTTTTGAAATGCTGGCAGGTTAAAGGCCAAGCCATGCCTTTTCATTTCTCATTATCCCCCTCCAGTTCGACAAATAATATTTGGCAAATAAGTAAGCACTCTGTGACTTTTGCTGAATGGATGAAAGGATGTTAATAGCCAGAATTGCTTCCAAAGCAACCATTGGCATCAATAAAATATATAGTTGAACATTCCTTTTTAACAAGGTGGCTCGTAATAGATTCCTCTGGGAACAATTGTTTCCCTCTCTTTAAAAGCCATATCCTCTGACTAAATGGGGATTTTCGCCACACTTGCTACCACCGATGACAATTCAGCATTCTTTCTTGATTAAGAAAGCACAAATCACATATAATTATGTATCTTTTTTTAAACAACTTTATTGAGATATAATTTACAATCATAAAATTCAGCCATTGTAAGGGTATAATTCAATGACTTTTAATAAATTTATAGACTTGTACAACAACCACCATATTACAGTTTTTTAATATTTCTATTACATCAAGAAATAATCATATGCTCATTTGCAGTTAATCATTCTCCCCACCCCCAGTGCTAGGCTACCACTGGGTTTCCATCTGTTTCTATAAGTTTGCCTCTTCTGGGCATTTCATGTAGACGGAATCATACTATGCAGTGTTTGTGTCTGCCTTCTTTCACTTAATGTTTTTGAGGTGTATTGATGTTTAAGCATGTATTCTAATTAGAATTACATTCCTTTTTATTGACAAATAGTATTTGCTCATATCAATATACCATATTTTGTTTGTCTCTTCATCAAGTGATGAACACTTAGGTCATTTCCAGTTTTGGGTTATATGAAGAATGCTGCCACAAACATTTGCATACATGTCTTTTGTATGGGTATATGTCTTTATTTCCCTTGGGTAGATTCCTAGGAGTTGATTGTCTGGGTTGTATGGCAAGTTTATCTTTTTAAGAAACTGTGAAACTGTTTTCCCGAGTGGCTGTACCATTTCACATTTCTGCTAGCAGTGTATGAGGCTTCCAGTTTTTTCCCTGCCTTACCGACACTTCTTGCGGCATGCCTGTCTTTATTATTATAGCCATTCTAGTGGGTGTGAAGTGTCATCTCATTGTGGTTTTAATTTGCATTTCTGTAATAACTAGTGGTGTTGAGCATACTTTCATGTGTTTATTAGATACTTGCCAGTCTTTTTGGTAAAATATTTATTCAAGTTTTTTGCCCATTTTTCAAATTGAGTGTGTCGATTTTCAAATTTTACTATTGAAATTTAAGATCTCTCTATATATTCTGGATACAAGTCATTCATCAGGTATGAGGTTTGCAAATATTTTCTCCCAGTCCATGGCTTGTTTTTCAATTTTCTATATGGTATCTTTTGATACTACAGAAGTCAACCTAAATTACTAGAGGTATTTAAAATTTAAATTGAAGCAAAATTTCACAGTAAGAGATAAAAGTTTATAGTTTTCTGTTCTATTTTCATACATCTATAAATGCAGTTTAAACAGTTTCTATTTAGAATAGTAATACAATTTTTATTGACTTGGAATCAAAGATTTATTTTTAAAAAACAACAAAACTCTAATGGGATAAAGGCAGACATGAGTATAGAAGAGATAAATCTTGCTTGAGGAGGATCGATATATTCAAGATGACACATTTTCAAAGTGAATATATAGACTCAATTCAAGAAAAATTTTTAGTAACTTATTATCATTATCATGTATTATCATTATATTTGATGCTGGAACAAAATATGAGTAAGATATAAACTTCTATCTTAAGAAATTATGAATATTAAGACACTGGAGTTAAGAATTAACTTGGATTTCTACCTCATGTCATACACTGGAAAAAGTCTTAAAGTGAATCTTCAATTTATTCACTCTGTTTGGGTTATATTACTGCATAAATACATCACCCGAATCTTAGTGATGTAAAACAACAGAAATTTATCTTACTTTCGGCTTTTCACCATTGAGTATGTGGTTTGCTTTGTGTTTTTCATGTGTGACTTTTATTATGTTGGGATAATTCCCTTCTAGTCTTAGCTCATTGAGTGATTTTATCATTAAAGGGTGTTGAATTCTGTCAAGTGCTTTTTCTGCATCAATTGAAATGATGATGTGAGTTTTTTACTGCATTCATTAATGTGATGTATTACTTTGATTGATTGCACATGTTGAACCATCCTTACATTTCAAGAATAAATTCCACTTGGTCATAGAGTATAATCATTTTAATATGCTGCTGAGTTCATTTTGCTAGTATTTTGTTGAGGATGTTTGCATCACTGCATGTAAGGGATATTAGTCTGTAGTTTTCTTTCCTTGTAGGGTCTTTGCCTGCCTTTGGTATCAGGGTAATGCTGGCCTCATAAAATGAGTTTGGAAGTGTTCCCTCCTCTTAATTTTTGGAAAAGTTTGAGAAGGATTGGTGCTGTAAGAAGATCAACGTAGCCTTTTAAAGAAGCAGAGAGTATCATGTTGGACAGCTTTGAATATTCGAAGCTGAATAAAAGGAAAAAAAAACACACCTTCAGGCAATCAAACAGTGCCCGGCCCTTCCCCGTCTTTCCTGTCCCACTGTGCATGGGCCAGGCCCGAGCGGGAACAGCACCTTCGCTCCCACAGCATCATGGCCGGAAGGACTCTCTTCCTTGCTCTTCTCTGGAAACCAATTCATGTCATTTCTTCACCTTGGTTTGAATAAAAAGTTAACTTCTGCAATAATCACTCACTTTGCCTCAGACTGAACACTGAGGGACTTACGTCATTTCCAAAGTTCAAATCTAACTCAAATGATGAAAAATAGAGTCTTTGAGAAACTTGAGAGTGCCTGTGTCAGAGGGAAAATTCAGAACAAGACTTCCAGAAATTATCAAAACTGTGGCTTATTTCTAAGTATCCCTGGGTGGCCCTGGCCAGTGCGGCCAGTGTGGCTCAGTTGGTTGGAGCAGTGACCTGTAATGGAAAGGTTGAGAGTTTGATTCCCAGTCAGGGCACATACCTAGGTTGTGGGTCCGATCCCTGTATAGGCACCTATGAACCCTGGTTCAGGTGCACACAAGGGGCAGCCAGTCAATTCTTCTCTCACATCAATGTTTCTCTTTCCCTTCCTCCCTTTCTTAAAAGCAATGAAAAAATGTCCCCAGGTGAGGATAAAAAATATATATATTAAAAAAAATTAAACGTCCCTGGGTGGTGTGAGATGCTCCTGTAGAAGCCAAATATGACCAGACATTGATGTAGAACCATTGAGAGGAAAGTACAGTGAAAAGCTGTTGTAGCTACTGCATGTGTGGGTCTGCAGCTAAATGTCCAGTGCTCTTGGTTATCGGGGCAGCATTTGGGAAGATGAGTTGCTCATGAGCAGAGAAGAATGAGGACAAACAAGGGCCTGCCATGACCTTTGCCTTTCACTCTCTCTCATCTCTGTGTTTCATCAGTGGTAAATGGCTGATGGTTCACCTCTACCTTCCAAATATTGTGCAATATCCTCTTTGGGTCAGTTCTGACTGGGAAGCATATAGGGAAGGGGATGGATGCTAAGGATCATAGTTCCTAGTTTAACCACGTTGACAATAGCACAACCTAGCACAGATTCATAATCTGAACATACGAAGAACTACAAGTCAATAAGAAAAGCACAGTATAATACAGTTGAAAAATGAATGAAATACTGACACAGGCACTCTCAAAGAAGATATTTAAATGGCCAATAAGCATCAGGAAAATACAAATTAAAACTTCAGTGGGCCCTGGTGGTGTAGCTCAGTGGATTGAGCATCAGCCTGTGAACCAAAGGGTCACTGGTTTGATTCCCCAGTCAAGGCACATGCCTGGGTTGCGGGCCAGGTTCCCAGTACGGGGCGCATGAGAGGCAACCACACATTGGTGTTTCTCTCCCTCTCTTTCTCTCTCCTTTCCCTTCTCTCTAAAAATAAATAAATAAAATCTTTAAAAAAAAATGGTCTACTACCATATACCCATCATAATACCCAATGATAGTGAAAATATGTTGGAAGTGGAACTCTTCTGCATTGCTAGTGGAAATGTGCATTGGTTCAACTACTTTGGAAAACTGTTTTGCAGATCTACTAAAGCTAATAATACATATATGTCTTAAAACCTAGTAACTTTAGTTACATAACCAAGTGAAATAAGGGCAAATGTCTGCCAAAAAGATGTATTCAAGAATGTTCATATCAGCCTCATTTATGACAGCTTCAAATCGGTAACCCACATATTCATCAAAAGGCAAATGGGCAAATAAATAGTGGTATGTGCCTAAAATGGAATACTATGCAGTAATGAAAAAGAACGAAGTACTGTACATGCAAAAATGTAGTTAAATCTCACAAATAAAAATGAGTGAAAAGCTAGTTCCAGAGTACAAAACAGGAAAATGGTAGTGATGAGAGACTAGTGGTTACCTCTGTGTTGACTAGGGAGAGCGGGGAGACTTCTGGAGTGCTGGAGATGTCCCACATTGACCTGGGAAGTAGTCACATGAGTGCCCACATAGGCACAAATTCACTGAAATGTACTTTATATTCTCTACTGTATGTATTTTATATCCCAATTAAAAAATTAAAAAGGAATCATTATCAGTAAAACATTCTAGGCAAATACTATTGGAACTGCCATCCCAGACTGAGCTGGATTATAGCTACGGGAGGAAGGCAGAACCCTGACGGAGTCCGTCTGATTTTGTATTGGGAAGATGTGTGGGGTTGGAGCAGACTGAGTGAACTTTCAGGTGCTGTCAAGTGCCGCACTGTTGTTTAGAGTGCTGAGATGAGTGTGGGTCCAGTAGATGTTCCTATGTCTATAGTCAGGGTTCGGATGATCTAAAGCATCTACTCGAGTAATGCCATTGCAGACCCCCACCCCATTCAGAGATGCTTACCCTGAGATGTACATAGCCAGTTATTCTCATTGAACGGGCTGCCCTGCTCTTGGCACCCTTATGAGTAAGCCCCGGGCAGCTCTGTACTTTAGCAGGTACACCTCTAAATGTCTGTCAGTTGCACCTTCTTCATTGTCCTACATAGCTACAGCTGAAGGAGGATGGCTGTAAATTACTTGAGCAAAAGGGTGGATTCTTGTGGTAGGGTATCTTATGTTGCCCAACCCTCTAACATAGACCTTCTCTAAGGATGGCAGTACGGATGATACTTGCTGGCTGATATGTGGAAGGTGTGAAAGCAAAGAAAAGAGCCCACTTAGGCTGCCAATATAAGGCTCCCTGAAATTTTCCTTCCACACTTATGAGGCAGCCTTTATAGTCAGCAAAGTCCTACTCCTTCCTGGGGCAAGTTGACTTTAGCTAAACCTGAGAAGAAACATATGAGTGAGGCGCTGGACTCCTTTTATTCAGGATCAATATCAGTGTTGAGAGTATCCATCTCCCTCAAGAAAGCTCATTTGGGTCAAGTAGGGCAAAGATCCAGGTGGAAGTAAATTGATTTTTTTGTTTGTTTGCTTTGATTCCTGAAACACTGTAATGAACGTTAGATATCTTTCCTCTTGAGAAAGTTAGTTCTAGGTGGTTAGGATAGTAAAATTTTGGCAAAAGTGCCATCAGCTTCAAGAATCTTGAGCATACTTTGTTTATGGCTTTATATCATGTTTTTTTCCTTAACATTATATTGTAAACTTTTCCAACATTCTTCAAAAAAATCCTTTTCAATGGCTGCACAATTACCCATCCTCATTTCTCTATTTTTGGATATTTCCATTGTTTCAAACTTTTTGCTATATAAATAATTCTGTAATGAAAACCTTCCGATTTGGTAAAGGCAAATCTGTTTGTCTTTAGGATGGATTCCTAAGACTGGAACGACCACATCAAAGGGTATGAGCATTTTAAATGTCTTGATCCTGATTGATTATCAAAAATGATGTGCCAAATTTACCCCCTGGGACAGAGCTTAAATTGTGTCCTGGGCATTGGTGTCCTTATGCGAGCTCCTGTTGGGCATGAATGGGGCCACTGACCTCTGAACAACTCTTGCCAGTTCCTTCCCATGGGCCTACCTGCTGTCTTGAGTTTGGTTCCAACCTAGTGAACCTCCTGTAACCATGGTGCTGCTAGCCCCCTACTCTAAGCATCAATCTTCACCACCAAGACTGCTGCTTCTACACTCTAATGCCTTGTATTTGATGGACCAATAATTCCATGTAGCCCACCCTCCTGGGTCTAGTGATTTGTACATAAGACTAACCATGTACAAGCCAGGATCCCCCTCAGGGTGATGCCCTCTCTGCTTAAGCCAAACATTTCCAGCTGACTTTTTAAAAGCAAGGATTATCACATAGATCTCAGTTCAGATATCTACTTTCCCAAGTCCTGGATTTGTGTCCTTGAACCTCAGTTTCCTAACCTGTAAACAGAAATAATAAGATGTAGGGACCTTTATTATTATTATTGCTTTGCTATAACAAGTATCTACAGGCACATCCATAGGAAAACAAAAAGAGTATTCAATGTTTTAAAAACTGTACCTTTGCTTTAAATAAGGCTACAAAGGCCAACTGAAAAGTCAAATCAGCTTGCTTTGTGCCTGCACAATATCGATTTAATTAAAATAATCCTGCTAACAAAAAAAAAGCTGTGACAGTCAAACATCTCTGATTTAAAAATTGGAAAGCAAATATCTCGTTAGGTATTTTGCAGATAAAAATTTTTTTCTACAGTATGAGCTTCATTATGGAAAATAATAAAAAATTTAAAGCTGCTCTTGCTTTGTGTAAGTCGGTCTTCCTCCGAGGCTCAGGATAAGTCCCATGTTACTCATGAGATATTCTTAGGCCGCATCTTAATCATGTCTTACATTATTTTCTCATGTGTTTTGTATAACACATTCAAATTTTGTGTCCCTGAGAACACAAATAAGCCATTTGTATTCATCCCTGAAAACCTAATGCCAAACCCACAGTAGGTGCTCAGTTATCAAACAGTGATAGTAGACAGCATAGTGTACAAACAGGCTCTTAATGCTCAATGTGCATGATGTTGGTAAGTTTCCATCTGTAGGAAAGGAGCAGGACATTTTGGGAGAATTGACTTCCTAAGTATATTTAGCCTTCCAATCCATGAACATAGTATGTTTGTCTATTTAGTTAAGTTTTCTTTGATTTCTTTCATTAGCATTTTATAATAATTCTGTCAATTTTATTTTAATTCCATTATTGTCAGAAAACATCTTTTGCATGATGTCAATTCTTTTATGGCAGTTGATGGCATTTGTAAGTTATATGTTCTTGCTGCTTTTCTGTCTACTTGTTCTATTGGTTACTGAGAGGGGTTTTTGGGTTTGTTCACATCTCCTTTCAGTTCTATCAGTTTTTGCTTCTAGTATTTTGAAGCTCTGTTGTTAAATAATAAACCTTTAAGACAGTTATGTCTTCTGGGTAAATTGACTTTTGTCATTATGCAACATCCCTCTTTATTCCTGGTAAGTTTCCTTGCTTTGAAGTCTATTTTACCTTATATTAATACAGCTACTTCGGCTTTCTTTTGACCGTATTTGCATGGTGCACCTTTTTCTATCCTTTTACTTTTAACTTACCCATATCATTTTACTTAAAATAAGTTTCTTGTAGACAGCATATACTTGGATCTTGTTGTTTTATTTAATCAGGCAGCGTCTGTCTTTTAATGGGTGTGCTTGGACGATTTATGTATAGTATAGTTATTGATACACTTGGTTGTAGAGCTACCATTTTACTACTTACTTTCTGCTTGTGCCCTCTTCTGTTTTTCCTTTCATGACTTTTAGTTTTATATAGTTGATTTGCTTAGAATTCCTTTTTAATTAAATGCACTGTTTTTTTTTGCCACATCTCTACACAGTCTTTTTTTACTAGTTGCTCTAGTGACCACAATATATATACTGCTTGCTATGCAATATCTGAAAAACAGTTATTTCATGTATTTTGTCCAGTTTTATTGTTGTTTACAGTGAGAGGGCTGGTTAAATATCAGTTTCTGTCATGACCTGAAACATAAATCCTTACCTCTCAGCTGATTTTATATTTCTAATCTTGGAAGATGATGGAAATTACCTACATCATGATTTTTGTGGTGGTTTCATGACTGTATACTTATCACAACTCACCGACACTTCAGTACACAATTATTTACTAAAAACCAGTAAATTTTAGTGTGTATAAATTATACCTCAGTAAAGTTCATAAAAAGACAAAAAGAAAGGGAGTTTTGAGACAAAGTGATAATATTATAGGTATTTCGGGCACACAAATAAGTACAGAGAATAATACAGGAAATGTCCTTACTGCTCAGATTATAAAATAAAACATTATCAATATGACCCAAAGCTCCCTGTATATCCCTCCTCCCCTGCAGAGTAAGCCGCTGTCTTGAGGTTTGTGTTTATTATCTTCATGCTTGTTTTTATCACCTTACTTCGTTTGTATGTATCATCTTACTTATATGTATGTCTCCCAATAAGTGTTATTGTTTTCCCTGCTTTTAAACTTGACAGAAGTGTTCCACCCATCTAGCTATTTTTATGTGATATGAGAATAAATAGGCAAACCCACAAATGTAAGTATATTTATACAATATAACTTCTAGCCTTGGAGTGCTACAGAAATGCACAAAGTTTACCAGACTCTACATTTTGAACCAACGACTTCAGGAGAGAAAGCCAAGGACATCATTGTCATTTATTTCTCTGCCCAAGGGGAAAAATATTAGTGAACATTCACTCTTGGCAAGTGGCATGAAAGGCAGTTTGCAAGCCTGGCCCTGTTCCAGCAGCCGTAGTAAAGGCTCATGCACTGAGGGGTGACGAGGGTTCAGCCGCTCCCATTGCCCTGAGTCAGCGGGCCTGCTGGTGCCTGGTGTCAGCAGTTTCCGGTCAGAGAGTGACTTGCTGGACATAATCCGGCTTTCTGCTGGATGGAAGTAAGTGTCTCAGGGAAATCGAGTCCAGCTCTCAGATACAGGCTAGACCATTAACTGTAAAATTATTAATCTCTTAATAAGGATCATAAATATCTGTAATCCCTTCCCTTTGTGATTTCTTTTTATGAGATCCAGCCCCCATGCCCTACCCATCGTCCAAGGCACAGGCTCCTATGACATCTCCTTTCTCACACAAGCTCTGATTCCCCCAATTCAAAATAATGGTTGCTTCTGTTGGCGTTCATCTGTGCCTCTTTGATCATTTTCTACATGTGCTATATTTCAGACCTGTCTTGTTTGCTCTGTTGAAGTCAGGGACCTGTGCATGCCAATTTCTCTTTGTCTCCATCTACTTGTCCCTGCCTCTTAACCTTCACATTCAGTGCCTAGTAAACATCTGACACAGTAACTGTTTATTGAATAAATAAATGAATGAATGGTTGTAACAGGTATTAATCATTTGTTCCACTTTATCACACCAAATTTAAAACAACAGAAACACTTTGCTCATGAAACAACTCTGTATAACATTTGTATTCTCTAGTTAATCTACGGTTGCACGCTTTTGGTTCACGTAACTCTTCAAGAAAAAGCCAGTCACTGCCATCACTAGCAAGATCACAGCTCATAAACACAGACAAATCCTCCAGAATGAGTCCCTTTCCCCCCTTTTTATTGAATTCATTGGGCGTGACACTGGTTAACAAAATTATACAGGTTTCAGTTTTATTTTCTCATAACCTTTGCTTATTCTAAGTAGAGTTTCATTTTCTTTTCCATTGTTCTTTTGAGCTGTAACAAGCCCCTCATCTGTCCATTTCTTGATTTCCCAATAGGTCAGTTTCGATCACCTGTAGGGTGGTTAAATTTCACAAAGTGCTACACCGCTGAGCCAAAATTTCTAAACAGAAACAAAAGGGACATCACACAGAAGAGCCTGTTTTCAAAGTTCCCAGGCCACATGAAATTCAGAAGTAGACACTAACCTCTGTGAAAGTTAAGGAAAAATTTAATCAGAAAAAATGATGAAAAGCTTGTCTATGTTAGCACGCATACACACACAACCCCCTCCCACGCACGCTTTTTGTTTTTTGCACATTTTTCTTTTTACTTCAGGCCAAGCATAATACATTTCTATATTGTTCAGTGAACTCGGTTCCTTCATTTGGAATGTGTGGATTTCCTATGAATAAGTAAATAAGGGAGGAACAAAATTAATTCGCTCATAATTTATTTTATGAAAGGTATTTTTGTCAAAATACTTTTTAAAAAGATTTTATTCATTTTAATTTTTAGAGAGAGGGAAGGGAGAGAGAGAAACATCAATGTGTGAGAGAAATATCAATCAGTTTGCTCTCACACGCTTCCAACTGGGAACCTGGCCTGCAACCCAGGCTTGTACCCTGACTGGGAATCGAACCTGCAGCCTTTCGGTTTGCAGGCTGGTGCTCAATCTACTGAGCCACACCAGACAGGGTAAAAATACTTTAAAATCATATTAAACTTAAAAAACTGTAAATAAACCCACAGGAGACTCTCCTCTTCTGCTCTCAGTTTTTTCTTTTTCCTCAGCAACATACACCAACACCTTTTCTAACTTTTCTCCTAGTATTTCTTCTAGCACCTACCTCTATTTCTAAATAGTATGCACATATTATTTCTTAGTTTCTCAGTTTTAGGCATTATTTATTTCTTGTTATGGAAGTTGAGATCTTAACACCCTTTATATATACATCCACCCTTTTCTTCCTCCCCATCCTTCTCATTATAGGTACATACAATTTTCAATGTATTAGTATGCAGTGTTTACCTTATTTTGACTACATTGATATTGTTTACTACTGAGCCCAAGTACTGCAATATATTATGAATGGCCTTTTTATTGCCCTTTGTCTCCTTCCCAGCTTTAGTGAGGTATGATTGACAAATAAAAATTGTATATTTTTGAGGTATACAATGTGATGTTTCCTTATTTTGTTATTCAAAGGGTCTTTATCTTTACTTCATTTTCAATCTTTTGTTATGTGAAATAAAGCATGCATTGAGAAAAGTGCTTAAAACATATGTGCAGTTTAACATAGTAATAACACGAACATTGGTATAGTCATCATGTAAATCAAGAAATAACATCACCAGCATGTCGGAAACCCCTCTCCCCCTTTACTTCCTCATCACAGCCCTTCCCATTGTTGCCTAAGGTGAACACTCTCCTCACTTAATGAGACTCACTTCCATGTTTTCCTATGTGGTTTTACCACCTAAGCACGCATGCCTAATACTTTCAGCCTGTCTGTTTTTTGAATTTTATTTGAATGGACTCATACGGTGTGCATTTCTGATGCTTACTCTTCTTGCTAAACATTGTAATATTTGTTGAATATTGCTGTAGTTGATTTATTTTCACTCATGATTTAGAAATGCTTATCTTTATTCTAGCCTATTATATTTTTAAGTCTTACCTTTTCAGAAAATATACTTAACCCTATGTTCTGCTGCTTGGCCAAAAATTAATCAACAACAATTATTCTGTATTAACTACAAGATATAGTGATTTTTTTTTTTTTGCTTACCTCCTCAGTTTTTAAAAAAGTTGTTATACATACAATAAAGTACATAAATTTTAAGTGCATAGATTGATGAATTTTTACAAATGTATATTTCTAACCACACCTAGGACCAAATTATGAAACTTTCTAGCCCCTAAAGAGGCTTCCTCATACCCTGTCCAGTCAATACTCACCCTGAACAGATATTGACCATTCTGATTTCTATCATTATAAATTATTTTTCCTTTTGTTGAACTTCATATAAGTGAAATCATACAGTAAATTTTCTTTTGTGTCTTTTTTTGAATATGTTTTGGTGTTTCGTTCATGTGGTTGGGCGTTGTAGTATAGTTTTTCATTGTATGAATATATCACAATTTGTTTTATCCATTCTGGATTATAATAAATAAAACTGCTCTGAGCAGTCTTGAACATGTATTTTTGTGTATACATATACTTATTCATCTTAAAAATATGTTTTGATATGGAATTGCTGGGTAACAAGGCAGCTGTGTATCTAACTTTATCAAAACTGTTTTCCAAATAGCTTTAGACAGTGTTTGTGACACTGTCCACTGCAAACAGCTGTACCTGAGTATTCTAGTTGCTTCACATCAACATCAACACCGTGCTGTCAGTCTTTTTATTTACTTATTTATTTAAAAGATTTATTTATTTTTAGAGAAAGGGGAAAGGAGGGAGAAAGTGAGAAATGGAAACACTGATGTGTGAGAGAAATGCCGATCAGTTGCCTCTCACATGCACACTACTGGGGACCTGGCCCACAATCCAGGCATGTGCCCTGACTGGGAATTGAACAGTCAACCTTTTGGTTCACAGGCTGGGAGTCAATCCACGGAGCCACACTAGCCAGGGCTATTGTCAATCTTAAAAATTTTAACCAGGATTTGGCAAACTTTTTCTGTCACTGGCTGAACAGGAAATAAATTAGACTTTGTGTACCGACCATTTAACTCTACTGTTGTAGTGCAAAACCGGTCATTGACAATAGGTAAACAAATGGGCATGTTTGTGTTTGCAGATCATTGGTCTAAAAAGTCTCTTCAATCACATTTATATACCAGCCAATGGGTAGAGGAGAGGAAAAGTGGAAGGCATTTTTCTTTTCTTTAAGACCATGGCCCCCAATTACACTTATCATTTTAACCTCATCTTATTGGTCAGAATTTTGTCACATGACCAGTTTACAAGAATGGGAAATTATTTAGCCCGGTCTTCTGTAATCACCTGAAAATCTCATGGGTTCTATTTTTTTGTAATTTTTTATTTATTGATTTTTAGAGAAAGAGAGAAAGGGAAAGGAGAACAAGAAAGAGGGAGAGAGAAAAAGAAACATCAATTTGTTGTTCCACTTATTAATGCATTCACTGGTTGATTCTTGTATATGCCCTGACTGTTAATTGAACCCGCAACCTCAGCATATCAGGACAATGCTCTAACCAACTGAGCTACCTGGCCCTGGGGTTCTATTAAAAGGAGAATGGATATTGATAGTGATGTTTTCATATATGTATTCATTATTTCATAATTTATTATGAAATAACCACAATTGGGCTAATTAACATATCCATCATCTCATATAGTTACATGCGTGGTGAGAACGCTTGTGATCTAGTCTCTTAGTAATGTTCAAGTATATAGTACATTATTAAAACTGTAGTCACCTTGCTGTACATTAGGTCCCCAGAACTTATTCATCTTATAAGTGAAGGCTTGTATGTTTTGACCAACATCCTCCTTTTCCCTGATCCCTAGCCACTGATAACTATCATTCTACTCTGTTACTGTGTTACTATGAGTTCAGCAGTTACTAAGACTCCACATGTAAGTGACTCCATGCAGTATATATCTTTTTGTGTCCAGCTTGTTTCTCTTAACATAATATCCTCCAGGTTCATCCGGGTAGTTGCAAATGGAAGGGTTTCCTTTATTCTCATGGCTGAATAACATTTTCTTTATCCATTCAACTCTCAATGAACACTTAGATCATTTCCATATCTTGGCTACTGTGAAGGTGGGAGTGCAGATATTTCTTTGAGATAGTGATTTTATGTCCTTCAGATATGTATGTAGAAGTAGGGTTGCTGGTAATATGGTAGTGCTCTTTTTAATTTTTTTTTCAGGAACCTCCGTGCTGTTTTCCATAGTGACCGCATCAATTTGTATTCCTACCAACAGTGCACAAGGGTTTCCTTTTCCCCACATCCTCACCAATACTTGTTATTTCTTATCTTTTTGATAATAACCATTTTAACCTGTATGAGGTTATATCTCATTGTGTTTTGATTTGCATTCCCCTGATAATTAGTGATGCGGAGCATCTTTTCATATACATGTTGGCTAATTGTATATCTTGTTTGGCCAAATGTCTATTTGGGTCATTTGCCCATTTTTTAATAAGGTTTTTTTTTACACTATTGAGTTTTACGAGTTCCTTGTGTATGGTTTGCAAATATTTTCTCCCTTTCTGTAGATCGCCTTTTCATTCTGTTGATTGTTTCCTTTACTATGCAGAAATTTTTTAGTTTAATGTAGTCCCATTTACTGATTTTTGCTTTTGTTACCTGGTGTCAAATCCAAAAAAGCATTTCCAAGACCAATATCAAGGAGACTTTCCTTATGTTTTCTTCCAGGAGTTTTGTGGTTTCAGACCTTACATTTAAGCCTTTAATTCATTTTGAGTTGTCTTTGGTGTATGGTATAAGATGATAGCCCAATTCTGGATGTGGATATCCAGTTTTCCCAACACCATTTATTGAAGAGACTATCCTTTCTCTATTGTATATTCTTGGTACCATTATTAGTTGACTTGGCATTGTGTATTCTTGGCACAAAGATGGTTGACTATATATAAATGGGTTGATTCTGTTCTTTGGATGTCCTTTGGATATGTACGCAGAAGCAGGTCTCTATTCCATTTCACTTGTGTGTGCTTCTATTTTATGCCAGTATTATACTGTTTTGGTTGCTATAGTTTTGTAATATAATTTGAAATCAGGAAGCGTGATGCCTCTGGCTTTGTTCTTGCTCAAGATTTCTTTAGCTATTCAGGGTCTTTTGTGTTTCCATATGAACATTAGGATTTTTAAAAATTTCTGTGGAAAATGCCATTGGAATTTTGATGGGGATTGCTTTAAATCTGTAGATCACTTGATAGTAGTTTGTGTAGTATGGACATTTTAACAATATTAATTCTTCTGATTCATGAATACAGAATACCTTTCCATTTGTTTGTGTCTTGTTCAATTTCTTTCATCAATGTCTTGTAGTTTTCAGGATACAAATTGTTCACCTCCTTGGATAAATTTATTACTAAGCATTTTATTGATTTTGATGCTATTGTAAATGGGATTTTTTTCTTTATTTCTTTTTGAGATGGTTTCTTGTTGGTGTATAGAAGGGCAGCTGATTTTTGTATGATGATTTTATGTCCTGCAACTTTACTGAATTCATTTATTTTTTCCTATACTTTTTTTGGTAGAGTATTTAAGTTTACTATATATAATACCATAGCATATGCTAACACAGTTTTACCTCTTTCTCTCCAATTCCCATGCATTTATTTCTCTAATTGCTCTGGCTAGGACAACCAGTATGATATTGAGTAGGAGTAGTGACAGTGGGCATGCTGTCTTGTTCCCGATCTTAGAGGAAAAGGTTCCTCTGTTGAGGAAAAGGTTCCTCTTAGAGGAAAGGTTCCTTTCACTGTTGAGTATGTTAACTGGGGGCTTGTTGTATATTGCCTTTATTATGTTGAGGTACATTCCTGCTGTATTCATTTTGTTGGCTTTTTATCATGAAACAATGATGAATTTTGTCAAGTGCATTTTCTGCATCTCTTGAGGTGATCATATGATTTTTTTTTTGC
This sequence comes from Mormoops blainvillei, assembly GCA_004026545.1. Lineage (NCBI taxonomy): Eukaryota > Metazoa > Chordata > Mammalia > Chiroptera > Mormoopidae > Mormoops > Mormoops blainvillei. The sequence continues at coordinate 212,248 of PVJD01001435.1, read as the reverse complement.
TATGCTCACCAATTCTAATTTTTTAAAAATTGAGATATAATTGACATGTAATATTGTGTAAATTTATGGTATACAGGGTGTTGATTTGATACATTTATATTTTGCAATATGATTACCACCATAGCATTACCTAATACCTCTTATCATGTCATGTAATTATCATTTCTTTTTTTGTGGTGGAAACAATTAAGATCTAGTCTCTTAGCAACATTGAAGTTTATATAATACATTATTGTTGTTTATAATCACTGTGCTGTGCATTAGATCTCCAGGAATTTTTTATCTACTAGTTGCAAGATTGTACCCTTAAACAACGTATCCTCCAATTCTCCCACCTCCCATATCTGGTAACCACCATTGTACTGTTTTTACAAATTTAGGTTTTTTTTTTAGATTCCACATATAGGCGACATCATACCGCAGGGGCCCCCAACTTCTGGGCCAAGGGCCGGTACTGGTCTGTGGCCTGTTAGGGACTGGGCTGCACAGCAGGAGGTGAGCTCGAATGTAATGAACTTGAATCATCCCCCTGCTCTGGCCCATGGAAAAATAATCTTCCATGACGCCAGTCCCTGGTGCCAAAAAGGTTGGGGACTGCTGTCATACGGTATTCGTGTTTCTCAGTCTGACTTATCTCTTAGTATAATGCCTTCAAGGTCCATCTACGTTGTTGCAGTGGCAGGATTCCCTTATTTCCCATGACTGAATAATATTTGTATTAGTGTGTATATGTCACATTTTCTTTATCCATTCATCCATTGACAGACATTTGGGCTGTGTTTGTATCTTGGCTATTGTGAATTATGCTGCAATAATGATGGGAGTGCCGAAATCTCTTCAGTACTCTCTTTTCATTTCCTTTGGGTATATACTTAAAATGGAATTGCTGAATGACATGGTAGTTCTACTTTTTAATCTTTTAAGTACCTCCATACTGTTTTCCATAGCAGCTGAACCAATTTCCATTCCTGTCACCTGGGTACAAGGGTTTCCTTTTCTCCACATCCTCACCAACACTTGTTATTGCTTGTCTTCTTGATGATAGGTGTCAGATGATATCTCCTTGTGGTTTTGATCTGAATTGCTCTGAAATTGGTGTTGTTGAGCATCTTTTTATGTACCTGTTGGCCATTTGGATGTCTTTTTTGGAAAAATGTCTGTTCTGTTTTGCTGCCCATTTTTTATTTATTTTTTGAAAGTTAAACTTTTTTGTTTGTGCCCACTTTTTAAAATCATTTTTTGTTACTGAGTTGCATAAGTTCTTTATGTATTTTGACTGTTAACCATTTATTAAAATGTGGCTTGCAAATATTTTCTCCCATTCTATAGATTTCCCTTTCATTTTTTTATTTTTTCTTTGGCTATGCAAAAGCTTTTTACTTTGATGTAGTTCCACTCATTGATTTTTGCTTTGTTATTGTGCTGTTGGTATCAAATAAAAAAAAAATCATTGCCAAGAACAATGGCAAGGAGTTTCCCTCCTATGTTTTTTATTTTAAGGAGATTTATGATATGAAGTGTCCTGTTTAAGTCTTTAATCCATATTGAGTTAATTTCTGTGAGTGATGTAAGATAGGGGCCCAATTTCTCCAGTTTTCCTGCATGTGGCTATCTAGTTTCCCCAACACCATTTGGTGAAGAGGCTGTTCTTACCCCATTGAATATTCTTAGTTCCCTAGTCAAATATTAATAGACCAGACATGTATGGTTTTATTTCTGGGCTCTCTATTCAGTTCTATTGGTATAGGTGTCTATTTTTATGCCAGGAACATATTGTTTTAATTACCACAGCTTTGTAGTATAGTTTGAAACAAAGAAGTGTGGCGCCTCCAGCTTTGTTCTCAATGATTGCTTATTTGAGGTCTTTTATGGTTCCATCTAAATTTTAGGATAACTTTTTCTATTTATGTGAAATATTCCATTGGAATATTGATAGGTGTTGTGTTGAATTTTGGCTTTGGGCTGTGTGGACATTTTATCAATATTAATTATTCCAATCCATGAATACAAGATATCTGTCCATTCGTTTTTGTCTTCTTCAATTTCTTCCCTCAAGGTATTGTGGTTTTCATTGTACAGACCTTTTGCTTCCTTGGTTAAATTTATTTCTAATAATTTTACTGTTGTGGATGAGATAGCTTTCTTTACTTATTGTGCATTGTTTTTAGTATACAGATCGCACTGATTTTTGTATGTTGGTTTTATATCCTGCAGTTTTACTGAATTCATTGATTAATTCCAATAGTTTTTTTGTTGTTGTTGTCTTTAGTATTTTCTATATGTAAAATCATGTAATCTGCAAATAATGAAAAGTTTACTTCTTTGTTTCTGATTTGAGGTCTTTTTTTCATTTCTTGCCTAATTTTTCCAGTTCTAGCTAGGACTTCCAGTATGAGGTTGAGTTACATTTAGTGAGAGTGAGCACTCTTGTCTTGTTCCCAATCTCAGAGAAAAAGCTTTCAATTTTTCACCATTAAAGTATGATTTTAGCTGAGGATTTGTCCTATGATGTTTGTCATATTATGGCCTTTATTATATTCCCTTCTATATACATTCTATTGAGACTTTAATCATAAATGGATATTATATCTTGTCAAATGCTTTTTCTGCATCTGTTGAAACAATAATATGATTTTTATCTTTCATTTCTTAATGTGGTGTTACACATTGATTGATTTTCAGATGTTGAGCTCATCCTTTCATCCCTAAAATGAATTCCACTTCATTTTGGTTTATGATCCTTTAAATGTATTGTTGTATTTGGTTTGCTAGTATTTTGTTGAGGATATTTGCATCTATAGTCATCTGAGATATTTTTGTGACATCCTTGCCTGGTTTTAATATCAGGGTAATGGTGACCTTGTAAAAAAGAGTTAAAAAACATTTCCTCCTCTTCAGTTTTTTCAAAGAGCGTGAGAAGAGTAGGTATTAAATCTTTTTTTGTTTTTTGAATGTTTGGTAGAATTCACCACTGAAGCCATCTGGTCCTGTACTTTTGTTTCTTGGAAGGCTTTTGATTACTGTTTCAATTTCCTTAGTAGTGATTGGTCTATTCAAGTTTTTTTATTCTTTGTGATTCAGTCTAGGAAGGTTGTATTCTTCTGAGAATTTATTTATATCTTCTAGCTTGTCTAATTTAGTGAATACAGTCTTTCATCGTATTCTTTTATAATCCTTTGTGTTTCTGTAATATCTGATGTAAATTCTTTCATTTCTTTTTCCAAAATGTTATTTATTTATTTTTAGAGAGAGGGGAAGGGAGGAAGAAAGAGGGAGAGAAGCACTGATGTGCGAGAGAAACATCAGTTGGTTGCCTCTCGCATGCCCTCAACTGGGAACCTGGCCCACAACCCAGGCATGTGCCCTGACTGGAAACCAGGGACCTTTTGGTTTGCAGGCTGGCACTCAATCCACTGAGCCACACCAGCCAGAGCCACCCTTCACTTGCAGCCTACGTTTGTCTTTGAAACTGAGATAGAACTCCTGAGGATGACATATAGTTGGGTCTTATTTTTTTAATCCATCCAATTACTTGCACCTTTTGATTGGTGTGTTCAATCTACTTATATTTAGAGTGATTGTTAATATATGAGGACTTACTACACCATTTTATCTTTCATTTCCTGGTTGCTCTGTATCTCCGTGATTTTCTTCCTCTCATATTCCTATCTGCTATTTTAGTTTCGTGCATTTCTATGATGTTTTTGTCCATTTCCTCTTTTTTATATCTCAGTTCTGGGTTTTTGTTTCATGGTTACTATGCGGTTTGTATAAAATGTCTCATACATAAATAGTGCTTTTTCTTCTGATATCATTTTATCTCATTTGTCTATAAAATTCAGTCCTTTTCCTTCTCCTTTTATGTTTTCGTGATCACAAATTATAGCTTTTATGTTGTACATTCATTACCAAATTGCAGCAGCTATGGTTATTTTAATGGTTTCCCCTCTTAAACCTTTATGATATTATTAAGTATTAATGTCCTATTCTGAAATAAGAGTTTCAGTTTCCTACTTCTGTCTGTCACCTTACTCAAAGTTTTGTGTACTTTTGTCTTTTTTCCCAGGTAGAAACACTCCCATCGACATGTCCTGTAATGCAGGTCTTGGGGTGGTAAATTCTCTCAGCCTTTGTTTGACTGGGAAAGCCTTTATTTCTTCTTCATACCTAAAGCATAGCTTTGCTGAACATCTTATTCTTGGCTGGTGGTTTCTCTTTTAATATTTTACATATATCATTCTGTTCTCGCCTGTATTGTAGGGTTTCTGCTGAGAAATCTGATTATAATCTGATGGGGCTTCCTTCATAGGTTACTGTCTTTTTTCCCTGGCTGTCTTGAGAATTTTTTGTTTACCATTAAGTTTTGACAGTTTTAATATAATGTTTCTTGGAGAAGGTTTTTTTTTTTGTTTTTTTTTCGTTGTGATAATTAGATGTTCTGTTAGCTTCTTGTACTTGAATGTTTAGTTCCTTCTTTAGGTTTGGAAAGTTCACATTAATTATTTCTTTAAATAGATTCTGTCCTTTTCCTTCTCTTCTCCTTCTGGAATACCCATTATCCTTTTGTTGTTCTTTCTAATGGGGTCAGTTCTCGTAGAGTTCTTTCATTAAAAAAAAAGAATCTTAGTTCTCTTCTTACACCTGAATGTCATCTAGATTTCTATCTTTGAGCTCACTAATTCTCTCTTCCACCATGTCTGCTCTATTTCCAATACTTCCTAATGCATTCTTATATTTTTTATTGAATTCCTGTTTGGTTCCTTTTTATAGTTTCTATCTCTTCGGTAAATTACTCCTTTTGTCCATTAATTTCATTCCTAAGTTCATTGAACTGCCTTTCTAAATTTTCTTGTATCTCATTGAGTTTCTTAATGACTGCTCTCTTGAATTCCCTATGTTCGACTTTCAGTTTGGTTTCTAGAGACTTGTCATTTTCTTTTTGTGTTACCATGTTGCCTTGATTGTTCATGGTACTTGATGGATTGCTCCTCTGCTGGCACACTTGAACTCTTATTGAGGTGCTGTTTTTATCTTAACGGTTCAGGAGGCTGATAATTAGAGGTCTTTTGTTTGTTTTCCAGTAGATGGTGGTATAGCACAATTTTTTTTGTATTTTTCCTCACCTGCCCTAGTTGTTTGGGATTGTGGTCAGGGGGGCAGCGCTGGGGACCACTGCCTAGGTGACTCGGGTAGTGGGTATCCCTGCTGTGTCCTGGTCAGTTGGATCTCAAGACAGCACCACCCTGGTTGGGGATGTAGCTGGGGGGCGGGAGGAGGTGGGGAGCATGGTTTCCTAAGCCCGTAGTGCTGTCACCTTGTTTCTTATGGCTGCAGACAGCGCTAGTCTCTTGCCAGAGTCCACAGACATGTCTCCACTGCTGCTACTTCTGCAGCCATGGGGGAGGGATGGCTAGGGAGCAGGATTATTGGGTGTCCATGCTGCTTCTACCCCTCTTACCCTTTGTTGGGTTGTACCCTTTGTGTGAGGGCTGCACACTAACTACTTCACTGATTACATTATCTGGGACTAAGGTAGCTGGAAAATTCTGGGGACACCTTCCCTGTCCTTCCTCCTGTCCCGCTGCCCCATGTGTTTCAGTATGCCCACTTTCAGATGTACCAATATGTGGATCTCTCTGGTGTCTTTGTGTGTTGGGAGAAGAACATTTGTTGGATTACAGATGTCCACCTAGATGTAAATTCAAGGGGAGCTGCAAAGGGGGCTTCTCACTGCACCATGATGCTTATGTCCTTTATTTGTACTGTATCTTAAATAATTTTCCTCCAGATTCTCTGGTATCTCTGCAACTTCTGTTATTACCAATCTCCTGAAATGATCTTCCAATTTTTTATTATCACCTATAATTTCCACCTCTTTGGTTTTCTGTATTCTATTAAACTTTCTATGAATTTTTTCAACTTTATCTTTTACTGAATTATTTTTTTCATTCATCATACTTAAATTTTGAAGAGCTCTATCTTGTTTCCTATTGTTCTTGGGTTAGAGATAATATTTCTGGATCATAAATGTAATATTTTATCTTATTATTCTAATGCTTTTGATAATTTAAAAATATTTTTCTTCTGTCCCCTTTTATACAAATCCTCCCACTAAAGTTCAATTTTTTAATTGAGGCATAACTTACTGAAATGTATATAGAATTTGATTATAGAGCTTGATGAATTTGACATGATTACACTCATATAACCACACCCAGATCAAGATATAGCATGTTTCATTAACAGAAAAATCTCCCTCATTACCTATCCCAGGTAACTGGTAATTGTATTACTCTTACTCTTATGATTTCTATCAACAACAGTTTATTTTGCTTTCACTTGAACTTCATATCAGTGGGACCATATAGTATGAACTCTTCTGTGTCTGGTTTATTTCACTTGACAACATCGTATCTGTGAGATTTATCCATGTAATCAAATGTATCACCTGCTAATTGTTTTATTGCTTTATAGTATTTTATTGTATAAATATACCACAATTTATTTATTCATTTCTTTTGAAAGACTTTTGACTAGTTTCCAGTTTGGTTCTATTACAATTAAGCTACTTACAAACATTCCTGTACATATTTATTATAGATGTAAACACTCAGTTCTGTGGAGTATATATCCAGGAGTAAAATTTCTAGGTTATAGGATTTATGAAGGTTTAACTTTAAAATATATTATCAGATAGTTTTTCAAAGTAGCTGGTACCAATTTATACTTCTGCCAGCAATGTATGAAAGCTCCAAGTGCTCCACACCATACTCGACACTTGTTATTGTCAATTTGAAAATTTTAGTCATTCTAGTAGATACATAGCAATATTTCATCACAGCTTCAATTTGAATTCCCTTGCTCAATTAGCTATTTGCATATTTTTACATGAAATTTCTATTCAAGATTTTGCACATTTTTAGAAAACTGGGTTGTGTATATATTATTATTCTTAGTAACAGATCACCTCAAGACATACTGGCTTAAAAGACCAATAAACATTTATTTTCTCAATTTCTGTAGAATAGGAATTCTGAAGTGGCACAGATGGGAGGTTTTGGCTAGGGATTCCTCAAGAAGTTGTAAGAGGTTAACTGGGGCTGCAATTGTCTTTGGGCTTGACTAGGGTGGAGGATCCACTCGCAGTGGCCTACTCACGGCTGGCAAACTGGTGCTGGCTGTTGGTAGGGGGCCACAGTTCTTGCCTCATGACTCTTGACAGGAAAGCTTCACTCTCCCCATTATATTGTTGCTGGCCTTGCCCAGGGCAAATGACCCAAGAGAGGGTAAGGCAGAAGACTTACTGCTGCCTTTTCATGACTGGAAGTTCTTAGCAACTTTATTAAGATAAAATTCATCTATCTGAAGTATACAATTCAGTATCTTTTGTATATTACAAATGTTATGCAACCATCATCACAGTTAGTTTTAGAATATTTTCATCATCCTTGGGGGAAAAAACAACTGTATCTATTACCAGGCACTTCCTAATCCTCCTGAAAACTCCCAGCCCTTGGAAACCTCTAATCTACTCTCTCTGTATGTAAATTACCTGTTTTGCATATTTTACATACATCAAGACAGGGAGTCAAAGCAACTCTACCTAACACACAGAAGCAAACACAGGGAGGCTGCCAAATTGAGGAGACAAAGAAATATGGCCCAATTGAAAGAAAAGAACAAAACCCCAGAAAAAGAACTGAACAATATGGAGATCTCTGACTTATCAGATGCAGAGTTCAAAACACTGGTGACCGGGATGCTCAAAGAACTCACTGAGTATAGCAACAAAATAAAAAAGACCCAGGAAGAAATAAAGGTTATGCTAACTGAAGTAAAGAAAAACCTACAGGCAACCAACAGCGGAGGGGATGAAGCAAGGATTCAAACCAATGATTTGGAACATAATGAAGAAACAAGCATTCGATCAGAACAGAAAGAAGAAAAAAAAATTTTTTTTTAATGAAAATAGTATAAGGTGCCTCTGGGACTTCTCCAAACATACCAACATCTGAATCACAGGGATGCCAGAAGGAGAAGAGGAAGAGCAAGAATTTGAAAACTTATTTGAAAAAATAATGAAAGAAAAGTTCTCTGATTTGGTGAAGGAAATAGACATACATGTCCAGGAATCACAAAGAATCCCAAACAAGTTGGACCCAAAGAGGACCACACTAAGACACATCATAATTAAAATGCGAAGGTTAAAGATAAAGGCAGAATCTCAAAAGCACCAAGAGAAAAGCACAGAGCTACCTACAAAGGAATCCCATAAGATTATCAGCTGATTTCTCAGAAGAAACTTTGCAGGCAAGCAGGGACTGGTAAGAAGTATTCAAAGTGATGAAAAGCATGGACCTACAACCTAGATTATTCTATCCAGCAAAGCTATCATTTAGAGTGGAAGGGCAGATAAAGTGCTTCCCAGGCAAGGTAAAGCTGAAGGAGTTCATCATGATCAAACCATTATTACATGAAATGTTAAAGGGATTTATTTAAGAAAAGGATGATCAAAACTATGAACATTAAAATGGCAACAATTCACAACTATCAACAACTGAATCTAAAAAAAAAACAAACCTAAGCAATCAGAGCAGAATCATAGATAGGGAGATCATTTGGAGGGTTGTCAGCTGGGGGCAGGGAAGAATGGGGGAAAAGGTATTAAGAATCACAACTTGTAGGTTCAAAATAGACAGGGAGATGTTAATAGTATAGGAAGTGGAGAAGCCAAAGAACTTATATGCATGAGACATGAACTATGGGAAGAGATTGTTGGAGGGAAGGGGTGCACTGCACAGAAGGGGCAATAGGGGAAAATTGGGACAACTGTTATAGCATAATCAATAAAATATATTAAAAATAAAAAAAATCAATAAATTTTAAAAATGTATAATGACATGTATTCACCACTATAGTGTCAAAGTACTCTCACTGCGCTAAAACTCCTCTATGGTCAGCCTATTCATCCCTCCCTCCAACCCCCAACCCCTGGCAACCACTGATCTTTTTACCATCTCCATAGTTTTTCCTTTTCCAGAATGTCATATAGCATTTATAGGATATGTATCCTTTTCAATTTGGCTTCTTTCACATAGTAAGGTGCATTTAAATTTCTTCCATGTCTTTTCATGACTTGATAACTCATTTCTTCTTAATGCTGCATACTATTTCATTGCCTGGATATATCACAGTTTATTTATCCAATTACCCACTGAAGAGTATCTTGGTTGCTTCCAAATTTTGGCAGTTATGAATAAAACAGCTATAAACATTTGTGTACAGGTTTTTGTGTGGATATAGTTTTCAATTTCTTTGGATAAATCTAAGGACTGCTGGGTTATGTGATAAGAGTATTTTTAGTTTTGTAAGAAGCTTCCAGTCTTCTAAAGTGGTTGTACCATTTTGGTTCTCACTAGCAGTGAATGAGAATTTCTGTTGCTTCAAAGTATTATCAACATTTGACATTGTTTTGGATTTTGGCCATTCTAATAGGTGGGTGTATAGAACTATGTTATTGTTTTAATTTGCATTCCCTATGACATACAATGTGTAGCAGCTTTTCATATGCTTATTTGCCTTCTGTATATCTTCTTGGATGAAGGTGCCTATTAAAGCCTTTGGCACTTTTTAAAATCAGGCTGTTCGTTTTCTTAATGCTGAATTTTAAGAATTCTTTGTATATTTCAGATAATAGTCCTTTATCAGATGTGTCTTTTGTAAATATTTTCTCCTAGTCTGCTGCTTCTCATTCTCTTGACATTGCTTTTCTAACGTGCTTCATTTAACGTTTCCTTTGCAAGGTATGTGTACTGGCTACCAATTCCCTGTTTTAAGAAAGTATTTCTTTCACTTTTGAAAGATAATTTTACAAGGTACAGAATTCTAATTTGTTCTCCCCCCTCCACCCCATGCTTTAAATATTTCACATCCTTCTCTTCTTGCTTTCATGGTTTCTGAGAAGCCAGATGAAATTCTTAGGTTCGCTCCTCTATAGATAAAGTGTGACTTTCCTCTGGCTTCTTTCAGGATTTCTTATCTAATTTGAAAATGATATGCCTACGTAGTTTTGGTGGAAGGGAGCTGTTTTACCTTTATCCTGTTTGGTGTTCTCTGGGACTCCAGGATCTGTGGTTTGGTCTTAGTCTGTTCAGACTACTGCTTTAACAGAATACCATAAACTGGGTAGTTTATAAATAGCACATTTATTTCTCACAGTTCTGGAGACTGGGAAGTCCAAGATCAAGACATTGGCAGTTTCAGTGGCTGGTAAGGATCCACTTCCTGGTTCATAGATAGCTCTGTCTTTTTGCTGTGTGCTCATCATGTGGAAAGAGCAAGGGAGCTCTCTGGTACCCCAGTCATGAGGAACCCATCCTCATGACCTAATCACCTCCCAAAGGCCCAATCTCCAAATTATATCACATTAGGGATTAGATTTAAACATCTGATTTTGAGGGGTAACACAGTCTGTAACAGTGTGATATTAAGAAAATTCTATTATTGCTTCAAATCCCTTTTTCCTGTTCCTTTCTTATTCTTTTTGATATTACTATTATAGTTTTTGTGGTCATCTGATAGTTCTTGGATATTTTAGTTTTAGCAGTTCCTATTGAGAATTCCTCACAGAGCTACTTTCCTCACCTGTGTCCTACTAAGCAGCCCATTAAAAGCATTTGTTACATTATTTTTGATCTCTAGGATTTTTCGATTCTTAGTGTTTACATTGCTCTGCTTACATTGCCTATCCTTACCTGCATGTAATTTATCTGTTACGGCCCTTAGCATACTTACTCTAAATTCCCAGTCTAATTCCAACATCTTTGCCTTATGTGAGTCTAGTTCTAATACTGTCTTTTCAAACTGTGGGTTTTGCCTTTTGATATGCCTTCTAATTTTTTTAGACAGCTGGTCACAATGTACTGATTAAGTGGAATTGCTGTAAACGGGCCTTCAGAAATTTAATGAGGTGTGGGCAGAGGAGGTGGCCTACAGACCTAGGAGTTAAGCTTCTGTCCTTCAGCATGCCTATGCCTCTGCAAGGTAAACGTCAAGTGCTTCAGAGTCCCACCACCACCACCCTTGACCCCTGTAAGAATAGGATGGCAAGAGGCAGCTGAAGTTGGGTTATTTCCCTCACCCCAGCTCAGACTCTGATAAAACCCTAATTGGTTAAGACTCTGGTTAAGTTTCTCCTGAGGGCAGATCTTGTTATGAAACACAGAACTCCGGTGAATTTCAGAGTGGTTCCTTTTCCCCTAACAGCAGCACAAGAGGACTTTCCAACATTTCAGAAATTGAGCCCTAGGACACAAAACTCAAATGTGAGGATCCTATCCTCTGGCTCCTCCTAAATCCCCCTGGAGATACTGACTCAGGGTATGCCCACACTGAGCCTCTTGCAACTCATCAATTTAGGTTTTTCTATCCTGGTGCTGGTTCTTCCGGAGACATCTGCTTATGGGTTTCTGCTAGTTAAGCTGATTCAATTTTGCTTCTCCAATTTAGGGGGCAGTGGTTTGCCCTTGACCTCACCTCTCTATGGATTTAAAAAGCTCTCTATTTTTCAGCTTTTAACTTGATATGCCTGAAATGATAACTTGCAAGTTCTTTCTTGCATGCTTGAGTGGAAACCAGTAGTTATTTAACTCTTCAAATACATTTACACCAAAGCCAAGAATTATATAATATGCAATTTTAACACAACCCTCTTTATATCCAGGGACAATCTTTTGGGGGAACATAGACGTATCGTATGAATTGGAGCATTTTTAGCTTTAATAAAAAATACACTGAGAAAATCAATTTAAACAATCAAGGAAACCATCAACCTTCATAGATTCAGGAAATTAAAAATTTAGGCCGCTTACATTTTAAAGCACGTTTTAAACTAACTTGTTAATTAAAAAAAAAGGTCAAGCAGGCAGTAAGCAAAACGATTAGGGGTTAGTCTTGAGACACTTAAGTACCATTGTCAGGCACAGTTCCATGTTGTCTCCATTTTGCCTTTCTCTCCTCTTCCCCAAGTGGCTTATTACTGGGGTTTCTAATCCAGCTTACCAATTTCCTCCTGCTTCTAGTATTCAAAAGTTCCAAGATGAAGCTGTGGAAGAGACCTAGTGAGTAGGAAGGCTGGCTAGATAGTGGAGGATCTTGCAGGTCACTAAACAATATTTAGATTTATGCTTAAATGCAAGAGCCACTGAAGGATTTTAGAGCAAAGATGTGATGTGACTTACCTTTAAGACACTTTCACTGGTAAGTGGAGAATAAACTGGAGGGAATATTAACTGAGACTATAGAAATGCCTACCAATTAAGCATCACAAATGATGAAATTACTGCTAGATGCCAACTGATGTAAGGTTTTGTTTTAAAGCAGTTGGTAGTTTGCAGACTCTACAGGAGGGGGAATAATCAGACTTGGAAGGTTTTAAAAGCCAGTTATTAACACAAAGCCGGCTTACTGAGGTCATCGCTGCCAAATCTTGGACATAACTTGCCCCACTACTGCCATTAGAGCTAGAACCACCTCCCCCATCTTTCACTCCTCATTCCCATTCCACGTTGCTGGTATCTTCGAGGCACTCTTACTATTCACTCTATCCAGAGTAGGTTTTCTATAGTCCCTACTTCTTGGGGCTGTTTGGTTTGGATGCTTCAATTGACCAAGCTTAGACCACAGGCATATGCTCTAGATGTAAAGGAGGCTGGGTAAGCAAGTATTTGGGATTTTCAGCATCTGTGGTGTTAGGTAGGCTCTGCATAGCAAGATTCAATTTTTTAGGAAATAAAAGCAGGACTGCATGCTCAGAGACTGAAAAAAAAGAAATGACACCTCCATTACCAGCATGGAATACTTCCTATAGTAGGCTGAAGTATTGACCTTACTTTTATCTATGCCCTTTGCATTCTCCCTCCCCAGGCAGTCTACTCATTCATCCCCTTTTTCCATTGGCTACGTGACTCAAGATTCTGCAGTCATGTTGAGGAATGTATCAGCTTACCCATTCCAAGGTGGTCAAGATATGTGGAAGTGACTGACACCTGCAGTGAGTCCACCCTGTCTCCTGCATCTAGATGAGGCAACTCATCTGGTCTTGCAGGTAAGAGCCTGGATGAGATGAGCAGCTGAGTACCTATTCTATGCTTAATTTTTATGGTTCATTATGCAATAGCTGATACAATCACTTGGAGGACTGTGAGGGGCTCCACAAAAGTGATGGGAAAGTTGCCAAGTATTGGGTTGGCCAAAGTTTGTTTGGTTTTCCAAATGGCTCTAGCAGCACCACTTAGTTGTTGAACTTCATTCAAAACAATTGTATTGTGACAGCTTTACCAGCAAGGCTCAGATAATCCTATTACCTAGTTCCCCAAAACCCTCAACCTGACTTTTGATCACAATGGTGTTCTTGATTCACATCAACTAGTTTTAACTGCAAACCAGTGTCCACTATTTCTGTAAGTCTGAGTATTTTTCTCTGATAGTTAAATGAAGAGACTTTGGAACTGTCTTTGCAAAAATAGTAAGGTTCACCGTATTCACAGGTAGTTTATTTTGGGATTCCCAGCCTCTTTTCCAAAGAGTTGTCCATGAATTCTCTATTTGTGCCAGGTCTGTGTTCACAAGATCTGTATTTTGGGTTATAGTAAAACCATAATCTGCTGACCAAAGCAGAATTGCTGGTATACGCACTCATAAATAAATCCAGCTCAATTCCTCCTCAAAATCCGTCCCTATAAATTTACCCTTCTTTAAAAGGTAAATAAAATCCTGTTTATTCTTCGTGGAAACTTCTTTAAGTATAATTCAGAATTTACCTCCCCTCCCGAACCTTGTTAAGTTCAAATACTAACTAATGAGAATAAGAGTTGAGAATTATCTTGAGGCATACTTCCTCATGCAAAGTAACTTACAAACATTTAGGAGGGCTTGGGGTTCTCCAAGGCCTCCAAAATACTAGCAAACTGTTGGTGCCCTACTTCCGGAATAATGTGCTTTGAAAAGACCGTAGTATTACAGGTTTTAACTATTCTGATTCAGTACTTTTCCAAATCAACTGAATGCATTTGGCTTTAGTCATCTTAGCCGTACAGCTATAAAACAATATATATCGATAGTACTGGCACCTAAAAATCCTGGGTTCCTTTGCCTTCAGGCAAGCATATTAATTTTTCCTATCCCTAAATTATCAGATGAGATTGGGCATGTTCAGGGTGATATGGCTGTAGATCTGTTGCTAAATCATCTAATGCCGTTCTAGCCCATGGTCATGACATTTTGTCTATTTAAAGGAATCTATGTCATTAGTTATCTCAAAGGACTAACAAAGCTTTTCCCATGATCACCAAATGATCACCAGAACAAACTACTTATCTGTTTTCCAACCCCAGAATAGGAAAGGAATCTCACCCCACTGGTAAAAAATTTTAAAAAGTCAAATTCTTCCAGGTCCAAAAGTTAGGAAATCACAACTCACACTAGCTTTAAAGAAACAAACCTTTTCACTGACAGGATATAATAGGTGGCTTACAACATTAAACGCAAGCCACCATCTTCTATGATACATCAATTAGGCCTGGTTGCTTTCCCAAAGGTGCATGTACATCCTACCCTCACTGCGACAATTAGAGGGCTGAAAATCTTTAATGCAACAATCTGGCTAGGGCAGCTCAAGGGCAGCTCATGGAGACCTGTGCCAGGTCAAATGCCCACCTGTCCATCTCCACTGCCTTGGTGCTTGCTAGCCCACACTTTCTGCAGACTAGCAAGACATCTACAAGCAGTTATTACGTTCCATCATATATGCTTTTATCACAAAACTAGTCTTCTCAACCTTTAACCTATCCTTTATAATCCAAACCCTTCTGGACCACATTCAACTCAACTTGCTTAATAACCATACAAGAGGCCAATTCTTTCCCCCAAACTAGTTGTGAATACACTCTAAAAATCTAACAGGAACAGATTTACTTAGTTCCAGATACTTCCTGGAAATACAAATGTGCTGGGGTGGGATTCTATGTATATAAATAGCTTCCAGAAGTACAAGAGGTATATATCTGAGACACTTTGCCCAGTCAAGTCTGACAAATTAATGCCTGCAAATATTGTCTATGCTCTATTAACAGTTTTCAGTCACCTAGTTACCCAGATTAGAAGCAGAAAGGCATCATAATTATGAGTACTAATTGGGCTGAGACTGCCCAGGTTCTGGTCTGATCCTGACACTGCACCTTTAATTGCTATTTGACTCAAGGTAAACACATTATATGATGGTTACAGAATAAATGAATATATGTAATAAAGTATTAAAGTACGTTGGCCATACTGAATATGTAAGTACAGGCATACCCATTTACTGCATTTTGCAGACACCGAATTTTCAGGAATATCAAGGCAAGACCCACCAGTAAAAGGTAAAGACTCAAAAGTTTCAGATGGTTAGCCTTTTAAAGCAATATTTTAAATTAAAATATGTACATTTATAAAGACAATGCTATTGTACTTTATAAGATCACAGTGTAGTAGAAACATCATTTTTTTTAATGCACTGGGGAATGTAAAAATTCATGTAACTCACTTCATTGTGATGGTCTGGAACCAAACCCGCAATATCTGAGACATGCCTGTACTATAATAAAGGTGGGCAGGCCAACAGAATTACCCCACCTATAGCAATTTCCCTCAAGCTGGCCATGCAAGTAACAAATTCAGAAAAGAAAAAAATACTGAGAACATGTATTTCAGGCACTCTCAAGGCAAGCATGAAAGCTAGTTATTTAATACAATGCCAACCCCCAAGTGGAGATAATCACCCCAGTATCTAGTTACTCTAAATGTATTTTCCAAGAATATACAATGTATGCTTGGTGTTTTTTGTTTTTTTTTAAAACCAGCACCAAATATACATGCCAGCCCAAGGGATACTTCATGAGGTACTAAAAACTATGTCAACTCTAATTATAAGTAACAAGGTTAAAATAAACAAAATCTTCTTTGTAAACTTGAGTTGTACCAGCCTTTTACTTTTCATTTGCATTTATTTAACACAGTTCTCAAAACATTTGAGTGAAATTGGGCCTCCTCTGGTAAGCAAAGGATCTGAAAATAATATTTAAAAAATGAACAGGCAGTCTTCAGTTCATCCACAACACAGTAGTGTTTCCTTTCTCTTTTCCCAAACTCTGAAGCACCCATTTTTATTTTTTTAATATAGTCTAAAAGCTAGAACGAGAGTACATTTGTGGTGGAATGTATTGTCACTTACTGATAACCAGTTGAAATACCATTATCCCTTTAAAACAGCTTTAAGAAACAGCCTTTTAAAGCCATACATTGTGTAACTCTTCTTACTCCCTGCTATAAATAATACAGATTATATAAAGGCTGACAAATCCACATTTATATAAGCATTAAGCATTTGCTGTTATTGAAAGATCATTAGTTCTAATACTAGCAGTACTGAGTTACAGAGCATAATTTTTAACACTTAGTTGCAGGTATATTAACTATGGTATGTTTCATGGACTTACGGAAAATGGGCATTTTTGTCTTCAAATTTACTACTGACGACCTAATCTGAACAGTTCTGCTAAGCACTGATATGTTAGAAAGAAAAGTAAAAATCAAACTTTATTGTTGCTTTTTGCCATTTGGTAGCATTTTACACACAGGCTTCGATCTTCAGAATACCCTGGATTCAGTAGAAAAACCTTTTAAATGAAGTTTTGTACAATAGAAACTTCTCAGCAGTCAAAATTTAGACTGTAAAAAAATACATGCAAAACATACTTTTCTGAAAACACTTAACTTTGAACAAAGCACCGAACTACACAAATGCAGAATGAGAACAGCATTTCAACTCCACCAAAAGTAGTCATCATAAAAGGTGTAAAAGTCACCTAACTTCACTAGGCACTGTTCACTTTTTAAACAGGAGACAATAAAAAATATTGTCCACAAACAATATCCAAACTCTAGGGCAGGTTTCAGGAAGTCTTCCACTTCATGCTTTAATAGCGACCTGGGATATAAAAAAGAATAAAAAAAAGCATCAACAATGAGAACTGATTATCAAGTACATTTAATGTTGAGAATTTTAGACTGCTCTGCCATTCAGACGTTCCCATGTACCAGTATCTCTTCTGTGAAAATAGAGTTAAGACTTTCACACAAGAGTCACACTAGAAATGAGAGAACCAATGTGAAACAACAGAAATAATTGGGAACTATAACTCAATTATGGGCTAAAGTTTCAAGTCACTCAGATGTTCCCAAGCTGTGCAAAAAGTACAAGCACTCCTTAAAAAAAAAAAAGAAAAGCTAAAAATGGTGACAGGTTATACTATGCATTTACTATTTTAATTAGCAACAAGATCCCAAGGGTTGCTCTCATACTTTGTGGAACCCCATACATAGTTTGGAGATATATGTGTATTACCTAAATCTACTTAAATTAATCCTTTCTCAGCAAAAGAAATAGTTACTGTGCTGTGGTCTGGTAAGTTAGAGCAAGCAACAACTACAATATATAAACTAAATCGTATCAAGACAAAAACTTACGAGGTGAGTATGATCGAGATCTGGAACGTGATCTATATCCTCCACGACTATAGTACGGAGAAGGTGACCGCCTTCTGTAAACAAATGTCAAGAACATCTAAGACTCCACAGATCACAATTAGATTAAATGACATGTAAGATTATACACAATCCCTTTATCAGTTTCTAAAGCTAGAAGCCATCATGGACCTTGAAAAATTTTGCGTTAGTCATGGGGATACCAAGGTCTGTTTTAGTCCTGAGAATGAAGCAGTGTCAAGGTCCCATGACAAATAATCACTCAAAACTATCAGAAGTCAAATGCTCCTTGCTATATCTTATATCTCATCCATTAATAATGTGCTAACCCAGTTTTAAATCCTATTAAATTAAATAATTCTTTTCCACTAATTCCAACCACACCCTCACAAACTACACCCAAAAAACAAATTTCAGTGCAAAGTGAGCTCATTTTGTAAGACTGACTTCAGTATTCACGTGCTTATTTCCGAGATGCTTATAAAAAGCCAACAAGGAAAACGTGGTACAAGAGGGTAAGTACCAGGAATAAAAACTAAAAATATTATGGGTTCTCACCAATGACCTTAATTTATACCATCATTACGTCATTAAGTACAAAATGGTACCACTGAGTAAAAGCCCAATTAATTTTTGAAAACATACAAAGCAATGGACACATCACTTGGCTTCAATTACAACAGTATTAAAACTTCATGCAATCCCATTTTGTGTAATGCCACTTATAATTTAACTACCAAAACACTAGTAATAAAATGTCTTCATGTGAGCCACTTCTACTATCGTACACATTTTAAATCTTGACATACCTATAAATTTGATCCCTGTCTTGAGCAGCTCTCCATCCTCCTCCTCCACCACCACCTCCTCTGTGAAAGCAGAAATGCATTTATTTTTGTAAGTTTTTGAAAAAAATACACAATTTATGCAGTAAAACTAAAACATGTGAAAAAGCAAGCTAGTTTCTTGTAAATAAAATAACTTTACAAACCAGCATAGAGCTCTCTCTGGTGGCTAAAATGAGCATCATTAGAACAAAGAACATTTCTAAGTAAATGCTCAAGTTAAATAAAAATCAAGCCTACCACTTTAACCTTCTCAGCTTCCACAAATCAGTCCCTCAAGTGCCATTTAATGCAAAAATACTTGTTGTCCGCAATAAAATGCAGGACAACGATGTCAAGAGCATCTGTAAGGACTCATTTCCATAGATAATGAGCAATAAAACACATCAACAATCGTCAGCTTCTTAAAACATTACCAAATGATGTGCAGAAAGGTATCCACACCCCAATACCACACATTAGGTACCATGGAATACTACTGTGGTCAACACTTACTACACTATTCACATTTTGACAAGGCAAGGTCTAAATTATTTGCTATTGCTAAAATGCAGGTAACTTGTACTTCATTTTTATCTTTGAAAGTATTCTCAGAAATCTTTTGTTTTTCAAGTCTGATAGACATCTCCCTAGCAAACCCCTAAAAATTTATCGATAGTCTGGCAGTGAACAAACTTACCACTGTTACTACTAAGTTGTTACTCTTAATTACTTTCATGGATTCTTCAGAGAATCAATTTCATCTTCCTTTTTTAGTGCATGATATAATACATTAAATATACAAAAGTAATTGCTTCATAAAGCATTGAACTTTTAAAATAGAGCTTTATTTTGTGCTATAAAAAGGGGGAGAATTCACTGAAGTATGGTCTCTGTCAGGCTTGAAATATACATGTTAATTTAAAAGACAAAAATCTTAAAATATGGTTTAAACTCTAGTTCTGGATATCTTGATATAAAATGCAATGCTTTTATTAAAGGCTACGAGTATAGTGCTGCTTTAAATTATGTTGCAACTGATATTCAGAAGAGGTGATGTTTCCTTCAAGTTTTTGGCTACTTAAAACTGATGTAATGGTTAACTTACCTGTATGATCTGCTATAGTAGTCTCGATCGTCATAGCCTCTATCGTATCCTCTGTCATAGTAATCACGTCGGCGTGAGCTGCCACTGTGAATAACAATGTATCTTCATCAAATATCAACTGGCCTTCCCTATCTTTCTAGATATGGCTTTGGCTGTCAAAAACCATTCAGATATTTATTAACAGCAGCAGAGGGATGCCATGTACATTTGGATCTTAATGGTAACACAACCCCACACAGCCAAACTCTGTGAACATGACTGGGAAACTGCTTGAAGTGTTAATGTTTATTCTCTTCTCTGGGGCAGAAATTTCATAGGCCTGCCTATGAATTAACTGAAAAAATGAGTATTACTCCCATTTAAATTCTCACTGATAGTGAATAAATATTGCCCCCTTCTCTTCCCTTGTAACAATGTACATACATATTTCTACTAGCCTGCTTTCAAGTCAACTTGCCAATCCCACATTTTCCCTAGCAGGGCCGTCCAACCTTTTGGCTTCTCTAGGCCACACTGGAAGAAGAGCCGTTTTGGGCATTAAATAACATGGCGACACATAACATAACATAACACACACACACACAATCTCATACTATTTGAAGTCTATTTACAATTTTGTGTTGGGCTGCAGGTGGATACCCTTGAAGGAAAATAAAATCATATGGAGAACACAGTTGAGAGTGGAAAAATGTTTAGCCTATTAGAAACAGGGCAATTATGGCACAATTCTCTACTTTATATAAGAATATTATATTTAAATTAAAAAAATAAAGTCCATTTAGAGCTGTAACATACACAGTGATAAGGATGATGATACAGGAGAACTATCCTATCACTTCAGTGTAAAAACCAAGTCTGTTTTCCATTCTGCTGAAGGAAACAAAAACTAAAAAAATGCACATGAGTAGAAGTTACACAAACTTGATTTTAACTGTAAGTTTCCACTCTGGGTAAAATGGTCTAATCAGAGACATTTAATTACCCAGCAAAGCCAAATATATGGCATTCTTCTATGATAAAGTGGTATAGGATCTATGTAACATAATGGTGTTAACCAGAATTTGTGGAACAGAATGTTTCCTCTGACTATAATCTATCAAATATAGTTTTAGCCAGTTAAGAAAAACAGGAAAAAAGATTTATACCGTGGCGAGATTAGATGAAATGCCAAAGACTTCCCTGCAGTGTTTATTTCTTGGAGAAAGTGAACACACTGACTCGTCCAATTTTTACCTCAAAAATAAACTTACTAGGTAGGTCTCCCCATGTAAATTCCTGGTGTTGGGGTATGTGGTCTTTTTGTTATTGAGAAATCAACTCTGATTCTACGTCCATCAAGCTCCATTCCATTGGCACGCTCTTTTGCCTTCAAAAAACAAAAACAAACAAAACAAACAAAACACATTAAGTCGCTATAGACATCCTAGACAAAGTCACAAACTATCCAATAGCTTTAAGTAAGGTCTGATCATATGTTTCAGTTAGATGCATTAAATTAACATTGGTAGAACATTACAGCCTCAACTTTAGGTTGTTTCCCCTATTAAAATAAATCCCTACTCCAAAGTCTTAGCAATTTGTTCACATCCCTCCACCTAAGTGGATTTTAATTTCTAATTCTAATTATGCTATTTTCTAATTTGAAAGTTTAAGCTCTCAGAAAATAGGTTCTGGCACTACTGAATCTGATACAAAATATGCTATTCTTCAGAAAGCTACCTGTAGTCCTGTAGCAAAAAATTAGGGAAATCAGGCCTATACTATTAAGTGAACCTTGGGAAAAATTCTATTTACATTTTTGGGCATCAATTATTACTAAAACAAAGCTGAGCCGTGGTTGGTGTGACTCAGTAGACTGAGCGCCAGCCTACAAACCAAAGAGTCACTGGTTGGATCCCTAGCCAGGGCACACGCCTGGGTTGCGGGCCAGGTCCCCAGCTGGGGGCATGTAAGAGGCAACCACACACTGATGTTTCCCCTCCCTGCCCCTCTCTCTAAAAATAAATTAATTCTTTAAAAAATAAAATAAAAAAAAATAAAGCCAAAATACATTAAATACACAAACATTAACAAAAACTGAGGAGCAAAATAAAAAGTCCGTGCATAATTTTTGTGATATTCACCACCACAGATAAGGAAAAAAGTCCTCACATAATAACCCTAATTATACAGCAGCATTTCTGGTAATCTTTTAAAACTGTCAAGCAGGTTCTGAATTTATGATCACTAATAAGAAAACACACATACCTAAGTAATGAAACTTAATAAAAGTAATGTTCTAAGTAAATTTACGATTTTGTGTTGGGTCACCCCCTGGGCTGGACACCTGTTTTAAAACATCCCTTCAAATCTCTTGAATTTCAGTCATCCATTTCTTTCAGGTTATTCTTATGGTTTTTAAAAACTATATAATTATACCTAGAGCTGAATTCCCAATCTCAACACTGACCTCAGAATTGTGGCTCAGATTCATGCATTATACTTTTTAGTCTACATGTTAAAATTTTTTTCACTTCCTACATTCCACCTCAAGTCAATAACATCTAAACTTGAACTTACTGTCTCTCTCTCTCTCTATATATGCATATGCACATATCTGGTTTTCTGCTTAGTCATAACTATCATTTTTAAATGTCCTCCATTCTAGAAAATTGCTCAATGTATATAAATACTAATTAAATACTCTAAAGAGCATTAACATCCTTATATCTTAGTTACCTTATATCTACATATACACACCACATCTGGAAACAGTCATGTATGAAGTGGTATGTCAAAATTTACTTCAAAATAATGTGGTGGTAGTGATTGGTGACTGAGCTGAAGTTACAGTAGGCCAGGAGCTAAGTATACTTGTGGGTGGAGAATAGAATCACCTGCCAAGTCAAACTTTCTTTTTCATTATTCTGTATATATTTGAAGTTTCCCATAATAAAAGGATGAAAAAGTTGAAAGTATTACTCTAATCTGTTCCCAGAAGAATGTATTTCCTTTAACTCAAGCTACATCTATACACTGTATTTACAAAATAAAAACAAAAATTGTCCTTACCCAAGTACTTGGTTATTTAGTACTTGGAGTTCACAATACAATTGCTATTTTACATGGTGCAGATAGGCTTTTACTTACTTCCTTGGCATCATCTACATTTTCAAAATATACAAAGGCAAATCCTCTTGAACGTCTAGACTGCTGGTCATATACAATAGACACATCAGCAATGGGGCCATATTTAGAGAATACTTCTCTTAGATCTCTTTCTGTAGTGTACAAGCTCAATCCAAATACTCCAAGACAACAGTTGGGATCAGGATTTGCCTAGAAATAGAAAAATGGTTTTGGATTTTCAACTTTTAATAGAAAGGGAACCACATAAATTAGCCAAAAATGTCACTACTAATTAAAGTACTTGGTTGGTCAAAAAGTGTGTATGGTTTTCCCCCATAAAATAAAAGGCACATTTTTCATTTTCACTACTAACTTTATTGATTTGGATATTTTAAGTATGTCAGCTATCTCCTGATACTCTAGTGGGTAGAAGCCAGGGGCGCTGCTAAACATCTTCCAATGAGTTAAGACAGCCTCACAACAAAGAATTATTTGGCCAAAATGTCCATAGTACCAACAAGCTTCACAAACTAACTTCTGACACATGAGATCAGTCACAGCACCTTCTCCACATTCTGCACAAATTTTTTTTTTGCTTTTTGGTTGTGTTTTTACCTTTCTTGAAATAACAATACAATGATACACAGAAAATGTTCTTCCATCTTCCCTATTAAAATGGAAGCATAAAAATCCACCAATTTTTCTAAGTTCTTAAAAAAAAATTTTGACACGTTGATACAACAGCTGTCAAAATGCAATCTGCCAAACTGTTTCGAATGAAGTTACACAACTGAGTGCTGCCAGAGCCGTTGTACAGAAAAAACCCAAATGAACTTTTTGGCAAACCAGATAAAAGCACTAAATAAACACTTAAAAAAAATCAATGTATCATAGCTAGTGCTGCAAGCATGTTTAAGAATAGCAGAAAGTATTACAACAGAAATAATCAATCTTAGAGTTAAGTGGAAGGATAAAGGGGCACATAGTATTAAAAAGCAAAGTAGCCTTTTTGGGGTACATTAGAGGGCAATTTGAGCAAGTGATTCACTTTCTTGAAATTTTTTGGTGAGAAATGTCCACACATTCACAATATGTACACATAATCAGAATAGCTTTATCTCTATAAGCAAGAGAAATAAATGAAAAACTACTAAAATGCTGAATTAAGATATACTGCCCATATAATAAAAAGCTTAAAATGGCCAAAGACACAGGGCATGTTCAGCTCGATTTTATTTTTAGAAACATTATATATGCAAATTATTCACATACGTACACACGCAAATGAAGTCAAAGGTGTGTACTAAACTGTTTTAATAGATATTTAAGTAGATCTCTTGCAATCATCATAATAAAGGAAAACGAGCCAAATGTCATTGACATCCCAGTTGCCATAATGAATTTATCCCCAGTTTTCATTTATTCTACACATTCATTCAGGGGTGTTTAGCAGCACCGCTGGTCTCTACCCACGAGAGTATCACTAGTCATTTATAAGTTCCACTGCAGTCTGAAAAACAAGCACACACCTAACAAAGCCATTTGGATCATAAAATGAAATCTCAGTATATACACACTAAATGCCAACTCATTTGGAACCTCTCATGGAGGACAAGAAAAAGCCTCAATACCTGAAAGAAACTTGCTTACAATTAAATGGGAAAGTCAGAAAAGCATGATGTAAAATGTATTAAAACAAACCCAGAACACCCGAGTAACATTACTATGAAACAGATACACACACACTCTCTGATCTAATACACTCATGTTATAATAGTAATGGGCAACAGAGATTTTTTTAATTTCATGGGCTGAGTTACCAATGTGAAAATGTTGCACTTAAATGTTACCAAGCCCTGGCTGGTGTGGTTCAGTGGATTGACTGAGTGCTGGCCTGCAAACCAAAAGGTCGAAGGTCTGATTCCTCCCAGTCAGGGCACATGCCTGGGTTGCAGGCCAGGCCCCCTGTTGTGAGTGTGCAAAAGGAAACTGACTGATATATCTCTACCATACTGTCGTTTCTTTCCTTCTCTTCCCTCCCTTCATCTTAAAAAAAAAACTAAAACAAAACACAACACTAAAATAAATAAATGTAACCGATCGCCCAAATGTAGATCAGTACACGGGAGATACCTCTTTAAAAAAAATTATTTTTTTTTTTTGAGGAGCTTCAATTTGTTGTTCCATTTATTTATGCATTCATGGGTTGATTCTTCTATGTACCCTGATCAGGGATTGAACCCGCAACCTTGGTGCAAAAGTACCATACTCTATCCAACTGAGCTCCCTGAGCTGAGAGATAAATATCTTTTAAAAAGACTATCTCAAAACACTAAAAAGCCTCAAAATGTCACTGACGTATTCACTGCTAATGCCCCACTGTCAAAATCAGTTCTAACTTCAAACAACAACCCCCCCCGAGACATAGGACTTTATTAATAAATAAGATGGTTGTAAAAGTCCACTGCTTCAAAAACACACCATTTTTTATCTTACCCGATTCCCGACATGACGCCTGCGAGTAGACATGGGAGAATGACTGTGGCTATGACGTCTTCGATAATCTCGACTGTAAGACCTGCTACGGGATCGTCTATGAGAGCGAGACCGAGATCGTGACCTTGTATAATGCCTTCGAGAACTTCTTCTGGATCTAGACCTGCAAAACAAAGGCCTCAAGGTCATGACTAAATAGCTGACAAGATATGGCTTTCAATTCGCAATACTCTAATTCTAGAGTTAAATTTCAGAGGACGGAACACAATCCACACATATACTAACATGACAGCAATTAAGTGAAATCAATTTTTCTGCTATAGCAATAGTCACTTTCACTCTACTAGGAAGAGAGCTCCAAAGCCAATAGCTCTCTCCCAACATTTCTTAAAATAAAATTAAAACATTTAATTATTTTTTTGAAAATCAGAAAACATGCACTTCATACTAGCTTGATCTGTGCCTACCCCTCCCCTTCAGAATACCACTCTGTTTTTCTGCTTCTCCCATTATGCCCACATCATTCACTTAAGATAAAAATCACCGATAGTTTCCCCAAGCAGTGCTGCTCTTAACTAGAGTGATCATATGGCTTCTCATCTAAACCAGGAAAAGACACATTGTAAAAGAGAAAAGAGGTGCTATTAATTATGCCTGACAACAGGCATAAACTGGGGCTGTTCTGGGCAAACGAGGATGTATGAGCTGTTCTTGACCAACATTTTAAAAATAGTGCCCTGTGGTATTACTTTTTTTACATACATGTATATAATACTAGACTATACCTATTTAACAAAAATTGCAGTCACTGAAAGACATGTTCTGCCGTGTATTTGCCATACTAATAA
Source organism: Mormoops blainvillei (assembly GCA_004026545.1). NCBI lineage: Eukaryota > Metazoa > Chordata > Mammalia > Chiroptera > Mormoopidae > Mormoops > Mormoops blainvillei. The sequence continues at coordinate 186,281 of PVJD01001435.1, read as the reverse complement.
GCAGTTTACTTAAACTCATAATGAATCCTCACAACAATTCTGAAGAACTGGTACTATTACTAACTTGCCTTTATAGATAAGAAGCTAAAGTGGAAAAAGGCTAAGTAATCTGCCCAAGCCAGAAAAAACAGGGGGGTAAGATTTGAAGCCTAACTCAAAAGCCCAGACTCTTAACCACTTAGTCTTCGGTCTCCCAGAACTTTCAATTAAGTTCGTTTCTTGTACTAGTATTATATAGGCCAACAAATGATCTAATCCTCTCTGCCTCCCTAGTTTACAAAGCTCAAACCAATTTCAAAGCTAAGAGTAACAGAAGGAAATCCCAAGACAGTCTTTCTTACCTAGATTCAGATCTGGACCTGGACTTTGATCTGGAACGCCTGGAATCTTCCTTGGAGCGAGACCTTGCAGGGGTATGCCTTGCAGATTTCCCAGATCCATGAGCACTTCCACTTCTGGAAGCAGAACGGGATTCCTACACGTAGATGTCAAAAGTTTAATTTCTATACTTTCTGGGCAACTTTAAAAACAAATAAGCTGCTGTGAGATAAATGGTGAGGGAAAGCAATCCCCTTCCAAGATAAGAAAACATAGGTAAGGGCAGGAATTGAATATACCTGGTGTAACAATCACATTGCTCCAATTGACGTAAGTCAAATAACTTTAACTTTCACCTTTTTTGGAGCAGGGAGAAGAGTTAACTGACCCCACTCTCTTCAGAAAGGGGTGTCAAAGCCAAGCAGCTGAGGGACTGCCCAAGGACTGTGTTTAGGGAATGTTACGCCATAAAGACTAGGGTGAGAAAGAACCTTATTAATATAACACCTATACTTTATACCTATTTCAATCAAGTTACCATCGATAAAAACAAAAACCTATGAAATTCATAAAACTTACTTTTAAAATGCTTTTCACTTTAAAATAAGACCTCAACCTTTCAGATATTTATTATTCAGTGGGAAAAGAGACAAGGACTACCTTTTTCAAGTACTAGAGAAATGCAGAAGCCTAGTGGAAAGCAAGGACCAGCTTAAAGAACACTAGACCCTGTTCCATCTAACCATGGTGGGAGGCCCTGTAAGATCCTCAAGGAACCAGATGGAGCTACAGCAGAAAGGCAGTGAATTGTGCAAAAGTAGGAGTAGAGAGGGTGCCAGAGAGCTACAGCTTCCTCAGTTAAACAGATGAACCAGGGCAAACTGAAAATAAGTTTAAAAAAAGCTGTCTAAAGTACATATTAAAACCAGAACATGACTTTTAATCTAGGCTCAAAAAAGGAATCCAGGAATTAAACACAAAAACCAAAATCTAGATATATGCTATATACCTACAGCTTTCCCAATCAAAACTAGGACTAGCCGGTAGGAAAGTGGCATATAAAGGGAAGATCTCTCTCTCTCAAAACAAACAAAAAGAGCCTAGCAATAAAATGAATAAATAGGAAAACTTAGTAGTTCGCCAATGGTCAACTCATCAGCAGAAAAGGCATACATATGTAATATGCAATAAAACCAGAGAAACATTCTGTCAAGGTGCAGAAACAGAAAACTGGATTAAAAAAAGAGAACACCCATACTCACACTGATAGCTAACTAAGGTATCATCGAGCAAGGCAACCTTCACTTCAAATTATCCAACCTTAAGCAAATTAAAAGGCATACATACAGTCAATGAGTTTTTCCACCCAAGATGGAGCAAAAAAAGGCCAGCCTCAAAAGGAACTAACATTAATGTACAGGCAAGAATCAATGTTGAAGCTGCTGAATAAAATTCATTATAAAGAAACTTCCCTATATGGCAGACCTTGAGAATATTTTGACCATTCTTTGGAAAAATAGAAGACAAGATTATTTTTAAATTGCAGTCCCAAACATTTCAGTCTATGTTCTGGATTTGTAGCATAATGGAGAAAGTTCGGAGGATCCTTCCTTATGACACCCAGAGAAAAAAATTATATGCAACATAGAACAGACAAATTAAAAACTGAAGATCAGAACAGGGAAGAAGAAGAAAACTCAGCTGGTAAAATGAGTTCTGGTCTACTGGCCTGAAACAACTTCAGAAACTTTCCAACAACATTTCGAAGTCATTATAAAACGTTATATAATGTGATAAGAAATATGAATCCTTTCACTTCTTTTCTCCATGTAAAAAGATTTAAAATGGGGGGGCAGGGGTGAGTGGAAGGGGGAAAAAATGGTTCTCTTGACTGGACAAAAGTAGTTTCCAAAAATGGGAGTGTCATTTCTACCACAGGCGAAAACTAATCTAGAAGCTAGTAATAGGGACCCAAAGGTTCCTATATGCCTTGGTTTATTCCACTACCAGAAAGATTACATGATGGAACAATTAAAACCTTTAATGGAAACCAAAGAAAACAAAACTTGCTCTGGAAGGGAAAGCCCAATACAATAAGAGTTAAAAAGATTAGGAACAAAGCTATCGCAGTTAACACAAGTCAGCCTAGGGATCTGAGGAGAAAAGGAGAGAGTAAAGTCAAGATCACGCCCCTTCTTTGAGCCTCCTGCTTCATTAAACACAACAGCCTTATTCTAAGCTAAGATGCTTTTCAGCACTAAGAGATGAGACAGTACTTCTAAGCCTTAAGAGTTTCCCCAAGAAATTCTGACAGATGGAGTCAAAGATACAGTGGCTGTGAAACTTGTAAGACTTTTCACTCAACCTCTGAAACTCACTATACGCAGATTATCTGGTGAGTGATAATTTCTTAAACCAGGAATAAGGGAAACACCGAAACTGCAAAGATTTTCCCTTCTATTCTGATACTTAGGCTACTATCCAAACAATGCCTCCACCTACTTTTCTCATCATGGATGTTCTTCAAGAAGTTAAACCCCTCTGTAGTTATGTTGGCCACCAGCTGGTTTGGAAATACATGCAAAGAAATTGAGCCTGTCTAGAAGTAATGAGACCTAACATCATTAGCTAAATCTAAAAGTATAGTTAATTTTAAACCTTAATCCACAAGCAAATCTGTAAAGTCAGCTGTGAACATCATCTACACAAAAGGATAATTTGAAGTCCACTCTCAGCTGACAAAGTTACAGTTGTCAACACATTAAAACCCTACCAAAAAAGCACTACACTGAACACCAGTACCACAAAGAAAAGGACCATAAAACTAAGAGGAGCATTAACTAAAATAAAGACAAAAACTCACTAAATACTGCTCAAGGAATTCAGCTCTTACAGATCAAAGCTTTGTCACATACTTATGTGCAACCTACAGGGAACATATCATGAAAAAACAAACTTAGCCATCCAAGAAAACACCTTCATCTCCCTCTTCTGAGAAGGCAGTATATCTTAGGAAAAACTTCTTGAAAGATTTGACAGAAGTGGGAATAACCATCCAATTGCTAGGTTTCTCCTGCATTTTTTAAAAAATGGGATGCTGTAAATTAAGACTTAAAACTGGCTCTTGTAAACCAACACAGAATTTAAAATACCATGTCCCCAAACTGGAACTGATTTTACTAAGTCTAGAGTTGAGTACCTACATTCTTTAAAAGCACCATACATGTTTATGATGCTAAGTCTTACTGATTTAGTCGATTCCTAAAGTTTTATGCCATTTTAACTATCTGGTTTTTCTTGGCAAAGTGATCTTCTGGAACCTTGTTTCTGTTACCTCTGCTCCACTTGCCTCCCACCCCGCCCCCGGCATTAATCAGTCCTCTTAGGGCATGTACCCTTACTGCCCAAGACAAGAGGCCTGCTCCCCTCCTTACCTCCACACTGGCTTGGGGGGTAATGGTGGGGGTGTGCAGAAAAGCCTCTGGCCAAGGGGGACAAAACAACCAAATGGATAGGATGGTAGAATAGTACCAATGTTTACTTTCACCTTTTCTCTACCTTAGGCTATTTAATCAAACTCTCAACTCCCTTCTTGCCCTTTGAGGACTAACAATTCTTTTCTCTTTTGGACCCCAAGGACCTTTCAGGTCTCCTAATAGAAGAATTCATGGACTTGAATAGAAACATCCACTCACATCACTTTTACCTCAACTCTGCCTAATCTGTAAATAATTCAGAATGCAAAGTTAACATTGTACGCGGCAAAAACTTTACATAACGGGGCAAAGCAAATGTTGAAAACTGTCTCCTATAAATGGAAATAACCTTCTTCTTTCAAGATACAGAGATAAATACTATAAAAGGTCAATTTCACAATAATAGACCCTAAAGCCTCAGAATATGCATCCCTTTAGAAATGTAATTTAAGCCACTTTTCCCCATGAGCATTAGAATCTGACAACTCTGAGGTTTTCTTTACATGTTACTAATTTATTGGGTGACATTGGTTAATAAAATTATGTAAGTTTCAGGAACGAGGAAAAGATTTTAGGTTCTTTATTTCAGAAAGAACTAATAACTTGGCTTCCCCTATAGGGTAGAAGACTGCTGTTGGTTGGCTACCACTGGGTATTAACTTGGATCTGTACTTGTCCCAGCCAACTGAAGATAACATCATTACAATCACCTGACTTCTCTATTCAGCTAAAAACACAGAAAGGAAAATGACATAACTTTTCAATTTATTCTCCCAAAAAGTGGTGGAAATAGGGAAGCAGAATAAAGCTACTTTGTAATCTATTACCTCTTACATCATTATAACAGATAAGTGTTAATAGCAGAAAATGAGAAAATAAATGAAGCACCTGCTACTATTGCCTCTTTGAGTTAGATATCCTGTTCACTTGCATGTGTGACCCACCTTATTCTAAGGGAAGCCACTAGATTTTTAGCAATAACCCATGTCATTCAGCTGGGATAAGCATTAAATAGAAAAGACTTAAGAACCATCCTCGTGAATCTAGGACGCATGCATCTTAAAGTTAAGACCTAAGTGGTCATAGCTTTCCACTATTGCCATCTGGAAAAAAAATGTTTTCATAAATGCCAAAAGTATCCTGTTCAATGTTCTGCTTGGATTTTGAGGGTTTGGTTTTATAACCATCCTGGTGACATTCTTTATGAAAACTGTGAAAACATCTTACTATATAAAGTGGGGCAAAAAGCAAGTTTATAGTTGTTCATATGAAAAATAATAATTAGGAATAATACAAGAAAATAAACTTTCACATATTTGCAACTATAAACCTACCTATATGCCCCACCTTCTATACTGTTCACTACGGAAGGACAGGGGTCGGTACACTGTATAAATCCGGGGGTGAGGGGTGGGGTGGGGTGGGAGAGACCACCAGTTCCAACTGTGGAGGTACTCACTCATGCCTCAGGATCAGCAGAGTTAGAAACACACATACAAAAAAACCTAAAGGGAATATCATGAAGTCAAATGTTACCCATGCTGGAGAGCTCATTCCTGCCTGATATTTGACTACAAAGGGTCATTATTTGTTTTAAAAATCGCATTTCAAAAATGTAACTAAGAAGTTAAAATTAGAATTACCTAATTTAAACGTTTCCCCTGGAAGGCACTTCTTTACCCTGTATATATTTTCTTCTATTAAACAAATAATGCATGCATGTTTAGCAAAATATACAGGGACACATAAACAGACTAGTAATTACTTAGCGTAGTGCTTTCTGATTCCAGATTACTTCTTATCTTAACTTCATTTTTATTTCTTTTCTTCATTCTTCCGTTTCAAATTCTGACTTCTTTCATCTTCCCCACTTCACACAAATTGCTCAATATTCTACAAGTGGGACTTCTGGTCTGATAATTAGCATGCATTCTTTCTTTTATTTTTTTCAAATTTCAGCTTCACTTATTCCTGAGCTTCAAATACTCATTTATAAAACTTGTCAAATGACGACTTCCGCATTTTCCTTCTTCAACATTAACCTTAATAGAAAAAGAACAGGATGAAGAATATTTTAAAACTCCAGGATAAAATCCAGTGCCAAAACTGAAACTAGAAAAAAAAATCCCTTGTTTTGGATTAAAAAAAAATCCTAGAATATGCAGCTCAAAAAACTGAAACTATAGTTTCCTGTTGTTTCTAAAATATATATGGTAATCAACCTCATTCGTCTACTCCAAATAGCTTTATCATGCTTTAGTTGAATGTGAAGTGCGCAGTTGAACATTTACTGTTCATCTAACATTTTTAAAACTGTAATTACATTTCACACTTCTTATTTTATTCATCAATAGAAAATGTTACGTGTCAAAAGCACAAGTCTAGTTTAAAAAAGTGACACATTAATACAAAAGTGCAAGAAAGAAAAGCACGGACAATTCATTTGTACACTGATGACAGGGCTCAGTTGGAGAGGTTCACAAACTGTGACCAGTCTAGATTTAAGGTCAAGAAATGTATTTAATGTCACACATTTTATACCACATATCTAAAAAGCTCTATAGAAAGACAGTGTCAGGGCATCTGAAAATTTGGACCACAGGGAAGTGTTCAACCTATCCTTCCCTAGAAAACTGCTCTAGTGAGATTCTGTATTTTGAATGGTCCAACTACTAAATTTAAACTAAAACCAAATCAACGAACTACTATATTCAGTATCTATGAAGGAAAGCAGAACCAGAATGCAACAACATTGGTGTTTTCAAATAATGTAAACCTCCCCCCCTTCAAAGAACAAATATTAAAATCTTCTGCAGTCCAAAGGAGAAACTCCACTTTTAAAGGTGGCAATATGGGGAAAAATTATAGCTCACCTCCTGAAATTACTAAAAAGATTTACTATCAATAAAGTGTAATAGCATCTGTTCAACATCCTAAACAAAATAAACACTGCCCTCAAAACATCTTAGTTTTCCTGCATTTCACCTTATGATCTTTCATTTCACTGTCAACCATTTCCTCTCCTAGTTTTCTTTCTGGGAAAAAATAATTTAAAGCTGTGGAGAAAAAAAAAAAAGAAGAAAAAAGCTACGTCTTTATACCTAGCTGGGCATAAAGACAGCCATGGCTATTGTGGGAAGTGCTGTGATGTCTTTTTAAGATATTTTTTTCAATAGTTAAAAAAAAAATCAATTATTGCTTATTCAATCCAGGAAAAAATTTAAATAGTTTTTTATTTAAGGGAGTCGCAGTAATTTTTTCTTTTATTATCCAACACTATGATGTAATTGGAAGTGTTTGCTGGCAGCACAAACGTAATCGTGGAATCAGAATGCCCAAGCAGGTTTCCTCTTAGGGCTCCTAAAGAGTTATGTACAGATACAGGACTTAGATGCAAAAGATACTGAAATTGAGGTAAAGGTCTAGGTATATCACAACTTTTCAATATAGACTTCCTTCCTGCTGTTATTTCATCACCCTCCTCCCAACCTTTTTTCTTCTTTTATATTTGAACTACAAAATACACTATTAAATAATGTAAATGACATTTACTTCAACTCAGCCAAGTGGTCACTTTATAAAACCAGAAGCCCAACTACTGAGCTAATACTTTAAGACACCCTACTTAGAAAATAAGCAGAAACTTGTCCCGTCACCAACACAATTTGTTAAAATGATTCTAGGGATTACAACTGAAATTCATGTAAAGTTAAAAAAAAGTGCAAGCTCATTAGGCTGATTACAAGGTAATTAATGTTTTAAAAATTGGGAGGGAGGCAAATCAATCCTGCCACAAAAGGTCAATACTCCTATCAGTATAAAGGCTATTTTACATTTTCCTATACCCACTCTACCAGATGGCTCGGTGGAGAGAAAAATCCTGAGACTAAAAACATGCTCTGAAACCCCCCCCACCTGCCATGCCTAAATCGGCTGTACCCCCATGCTTTTTGAGAGATCTCTTGCAAAAACGGTACACTCTGAATGTACATTAAAAAACATTCAGTACTTTCCAGCAAAAGCAAGCTTATGATTTTTGACTTTCAGAAGACTACCCTTTAGTATCTAAGCACAAAAATCAATGCAAAAACAGGGGTCTCATCTTATGCTGTCATAGTAGACCATCTATACTAATAAAAAGTAGCAATCTAAAAATAAACTCCAAAACCCAATTCAAGGCAAAGATTTTGGGGGAACTTGAAGGCTCATTTGCTGTAGTTAAGAACTTTCCCCTGGCTTGCAGCTTAAAAACAAAACTGGTAATACCTAATTCGATGTGACCCCGCCTCCACCACTAACCTTGGTGAAACACTTAAATTTCCTAAATATCAATCATCACCCCATCGCTATACACTATAAGAAAATAATACAATTTATATGTAAAAACTTATCAACGTAAGACAATACTAAGACTCAAAAGATACACACAATTGCAGCTTTCTACTTGGTAAAAATGTGAAAAGTCAACTATAAAAATATTAATATTTATCACTTAGGTTTGGGGTTTGATTTGCCATAAGGGAAAAGGCTGCATAAGACGAATTCAATTTACACATCTCTCACCATCTGAATTCCTCTTCAATTTTTTTGACCAAAACCGGTAGTACTTACCTCATAATCATTTGGAATTTCAGTTTGAAAATGCCACCTTCTAGTTTCAGACAGTAGTCACAATATTAAAACATTTAGTTAACCTGGTTTCTTCAAGAGATTCATACCTAACCGCTCATAAGGAAACAAAACAATGCAAACTATTTCTTCCCACTCCACATAAATTCAACCCTTTAAGTAAAGGAATTTGGTGCAATGGCCACAATTCTCTAGAAAATAGACTGAGATGCTTCAGTTTTTAAAATTAGAAATTGGAGTTGGGGTTAAAAACAAAGAATACAAAAAGAATCTTTGATTAAGCAGAAAAGAAAACCTGCAGACTCCTAACTAAAAGGCAGTTTGATGGGATGACATTCAGATGTTACTCATCTCTATAGAAAATAAGACTAAACTACCTATACTGCACACATATTTCTTCTACAGAAACAGCCAATATTCTACCAAATTTGGACTTAAGTAACCGCTAAGAGCGCCTCTTATGGCAAAGGTGTCAGTCCCTTTGCATAAATAACAAATAAAAATTTAAAATGCGGGCAACTTTTGGAAATTCTGGAAAGAGACATGAATTCGAAGAAAAATATTTTACTTCCGCATGGGTTTTGCCAGACCAGGAATGTCAACTCCCAATTAGAGACACATTTCTTGAATTTAAATCCACTTTGACACAAAAATCCAAGGTAGAAGTAAAAGGTAGACTGTTGTGAAACGAACCACAAACATTCAAGAACGTACCCTACCAACGCAGTTAAAACTGAGACAAGGGGACACACTAAACCAGTCCTAAGAGGATAATTTATTACTTAACTGCACACACACAACCATTCTGTTTAGGAAAGATGTCTAAATGTCAAGGATTGGGGGGAAATTGAGTTACTTTGGGATATGTGTGTGCGGGTCTGGATTAGAGATTTAGATAAACGAGGGTGTGAGATTACAGCTGAACTGACATCTGCATTAGTGATTTACAAGACCAGTCTGGAATGTTTGAGAGCCTAGAGTGCAATAAAAACAATTTTTCAGGCTCCAGAGAGACTACAAGCTTGTCCAAGATTACTGCCGTGAGTGTGTATTTTTCACTGCTTTCAGGCACTCTGAAAAGGAAGTTTTCAGCCAATCTGGACCTGACTGCTCTACCTACCGAGCCCTTTTTATAGCATTTAGCTGTTCCAGTGACCTTTAAGGTTTGCCAAGCACTCTTTGGAAGTTCAAACCCATGTTTGTTTTAGGTCTATTCTAACTACTTCAATTTCCAAACCACCAGCTGGAAAGCAATCAACATACAAACACCAAACCAAACAAAACGGAAGTATCCCACCACTTCAAAGTTTAGAAATCCCTCCAAGGAAAAGCCAGGACTTCTAAAATAAGAAAACAAAAACAAAAAACACTGATTACTATATGGAGCTTAAAGTTATTTTATAGCTTTCTCTCTTTCCATATAATAATACCTATTCTATGTAACAGCGTTGTCAAAAACACTATGATGTATATTCATTCTAGATGAAAACACTTCCCTTCAAAAAAATTCTAATGACACGACACCTCTTGAGCTGTCTCAAACCAGGACCTATTGTAATTACAATTGTTTCCCCCTTATGTAAAATATACTATTCCCACCCCCCCTTTGGGCAACTTTTCATCTCCACAAGCACCACAAGTAACTTACTCAGTTATATTCAACGGGGAGCTTCACTAGTCAGAAACCAGTCATTCTGTAGTGCCTAACCAGTGGGCAGAATTACCCAATGATTGTTTTTGTTTATTATAAATGAGAGAACTGAATAGTTCAAATAATTTCTGGCTCCGAAGTTGCACAGTGAGTTCACTAATGTACAAGGTTCTAAGAGTTTATTTTTTAAACCACCCCAAATCTGTTTTATGCGAGTTTGGTGAGGTATTTGGATAGATTTACCTGATAATTACTGAGACTTTTAAGGTGGCTCTACCAAAAAGGAAAAAACCTAACAAGTAACAAATTGTAAAAAATACCCAACTTATTCCCATCAAGTTAAAAAATCAACTTCTATGGTGCTTTTGATCACCCTTCTAACAAATTCTGCGTAACCTCCAAATATGCGAGACTCTGGCAAGCCTTGCTTTGTTGCACCTCCGTTGGAACCTACACCCCCCGCAGCGAAGCTTTGCATCACGCTGCTTAAAACCTGGGAGCTGTTCTATCCGTGCAATTTAATCCACCCTCCCCGAACTCGACACCGGGAGGTGGAGACTTGCAAAAAAGACAGGCACAAGTTGTGGTACACAGAATCAGAATGCTTTTAAAACAAAGGAAACTACCGCGCCATAAATCGTTGCCCGCCAATTTCTCCTACACACTCCCGTGGAAAATTATCTATTCCATAAAATAAGAAAACCTCGAAACCTCGTGACCTGTTCTATTTGGATACTGATAACGAGCCTGATACTCTGAAAGCCCTTTCGATAGCAAAGAAAAGCACTCCATTTAAACCTAACAAAGCCCGCGCGCGCAATCCCCTCCAACTAACGGGCCGAGAATTTAATCTACCTCAGGTTCGTTCTCCCCAACCTACAAGAAGGCCCACGAACACGCTACATCCCACCCTCTGGGGGCCCGTTAGGCGATCCTTTCTCAACGCAAACACCGAGGCAAGGCCCCCGAGCAACGCTGCCTAGCCGCGCAGCCTCGAGAGGCGCGAGCCCGGCCCGCGGGAGCGCGCGGCTCTGCCGCCATTTTGTGCCTTTGGAAGCGCGCCCAGCCCGCCGGCCCAAGATGGCTGCGGCGAGGCTTCGCAGGAGAGCGACGGCGAAATAAGATACCGCTCCCCTCCCCCAACACCAAGGGGACGCAGCGGCCATTTTTAATCCCCCCCTCATAACGGAAAAAACCGTCAACTCGGGCAGGAGACCATATAAACCTGCCTGCGGCCTCCTTCACGACTACAAACACCATCCACAAAGGCTTTTTTTTTTTTTAACCCAACTCCCATCCTCCCGGCCTCAGACTTCGGAGCCAAAATCGCCCGTCTCCCGGTCCGAGGCCGACGGGTCTGGAAAGAGATGCAAGAAACTGGGACCACAGCCGCCCCCTGCAGCACCTCCACGTACCCGCTCGCCGTAGTTCTGCTCGCCGCTGTCGCTCATGACTCCTAGCCGCTGCCGCCGCTCGGTTCGAAGTGCTTCAATCGAAGATGCCAACCTCTTGCTTCTCTATAGAGCCTCCGCCGCAGCCTGCCAGAACGTACTACTTCCCAAGCCGCTAAGATCCGACCCGCTCCGCACCACCTCCACACGGGATCTATGTCTCCCGGACGTGACGCAGCGTCTTTAACGCGGCTCCACCCCCACCCCGAACGCGCGCTTTCTTGGCCCCGCCCCTCCGCTCTCGTTTTCCTTTCCAGCAGTGGAGCATTGCCAACCGGATGTGACGTCACACCGACTCTCCTTGGGCCCTACCCTCAACTCTGTTTCTGTGAGGCGGGAAAGTAAGCACGCTATTTGACCCTGTGTTGGTTACCACGGGATGCAGGGGTGCCACCCCGTAATCCTTGACTCCTTTGTGGAACTTTCCAGGGAAACCGTCGCAGTCAGGGGCAGGAAGGAAGGTGATGCCCTCCATTTCTCCTATTTTTCATTTCTTTTTTTCACTTTATTCTATTTTTGTGCCTTCTTTTGGACGAAGAGGGCAGTTTTCCATGTACTGGGTTCTGCACTTGGTATTTATTTAGTCTTAATTGTAGATCTTTCCTTTTTGAATAAACATTTCATTTGAGTATGTATTAAATGCCAAAGCACTTTGCCAAATCTTGATGCACTAAAGTCAGACATAGTCTTCAGTCTGAAGAAGTTCGTGGCCTTATAAGGAGACCGGTTAACACACTTGTAAACTATGACAAATAGTTATACGTTAGGTTTATAGCATAGTGGTTAGACAATCATCTACCGTGTTCCCCCTGATATTTCCAGGATCCACCTGGCACCATACATAGTTATTACAATATTATTGACTATGTTCCTTATGCTGTACTACACACCCCCTTGACTATTTTGTAACTACCAATCTGTACTTAGTCTCCTCACCTTTTTCACCCAGTCCCCAGCCCCTCTCCACTCTGGCAACCATCAGTCTATTCTCTGTGTTTATGAGTCTGTTTCAATTTTGTTTGTTTATTTTGTTCTTTAGATCCCACATAAAAATAAATCATTCCTTTTCATTGCTGAATAAGATTCTGTTGTATAAATATATCATATTTTAATTGTTCATTCATCAGTTGATAGATTTTTGGATGGTTTCCACTTTTTTACTTATGAATACTGCTATGAATAGTCATATATATTCATGAATATTCAGTTCTCAGTTTTTTTGGAAATATACCTAGGAGTGAAATTGCTGGATTGTATGATAACACTGTAACTTTTTGAGGAACTGCCATTTAGTTCTAGCCACTCTAATGGATGTGAAGTGGTATTTCATTGTGATTTTAATTTGCATTTCCCTAATAGTGATGTTGAGCATCTTTACATGTGTGGGTTTTTTTCTTTCTTTCTTTTCTTTCTTTCTTTTCTTTCTTTCTTTTCTTTTCTTTCTTTCTTTTCTTTCTTTCTTTTTTTTTTTTTGCCATTTGTAGATCTTATTTGGAGAAATGTTTGTTCAGAAACCTTGCCCATTTGCTAGTCGGGTTATTAATCTTTTTATTATTGAATTGAAGGAATTAGCAATTTTATTCTTGCTTGGTTTAAAATAGTCATCTGGAACAGTGTAAGTTTTTAAGAGTGCCTGAGACCCAGAGATTTGGTGATGAATCAAGATCTGTTTTTACATATTATCCAGAGCCAACCTCATATACTTTCATGGTTTCAATCAGGGACTTATATGCTTATGGTTTCCAAATTCATATTTACAGCAATGAACACCATCCTCAGCTTTATGCTTAAATTTCAGTTGCCTACTGGGATATTTATTTTATTTGTTCATTTATTTTGCTCTTTAAATTTCACGTATAAGTGAAATCATATGGTATTTGTCCTTCTCTGTCTGACTTACTTCACTTAGCTTAATACTCTGTAGGTCCGTCCATGCTGTATCAAACGGCAAGATTTCATTCTTTTTTTGGCCAAGTAATATTCTACTGTATATATGTTAATGGAATATTTACCTGGATATTTCAGAGACTTATAAAAATTAACATGTCCAAATTGAAATAAAAATAATTTTAATATCTTACCTCTCCTCTGTCCTCTAAATTTCTCTGCTAAAACTTCCTTCTCTCTTCCCCTCCTTATCAATTCTACTTGCTTTAGTTTAAAAATTTACCTGGGTGGTGTGGTTCAGTGGATTGGGTGCTGACCGACCTGCAAACCAAAGGGTCGCTAGTTCAATCCCCCAGCCAGGGCACATGCCTGTGTTGTGGGCCAGGTCCCCAGTAGGGGGCGTGTGAGAGGCAACCACACATTGATGTTTCTCTCCCTCCTGTCCCCTCTGTCTAAAAATAAATAAATAAAATCTTTTAAAAATTTCATCTTTTCCCCTCTATCTTCCCCACTCCCATCACCATTTATCAGGGCCTCATCAACTCACTTATCTGGAGAATTGCAAAGTATCTTAGAAACTAAATTGATCTTTGGGGAGTTTTTATAGCTTTAAGCACTTTATTTCAAGTTCTAATAAGAGGAAATAGAGTTATGTGGCAATTCAAACAATTACCTTGGAGCTGGAGTCACAATTCCACAAAGATGAAATGGGATAGGGTATATCTGAGGAAAAAACTTTAGCACACTTTTCACCAATAATTGTGTTTGGAATTTTGCAATGATTTCTTGCTCTTTTGTGTATTTATTAATTTGTAATCATTATGGTGGCTAGGATGTACCATTTCTAAACTTTCATGTGCTCTTCCTGGGAAGAAGATATTAAATTTATTTCCTCCTTTTTAACACTTAAACACTTTTCATTTGATCTTAGCCAAAAGTCCGAGAAGTGATTAACACTTAAACACTTTTCAATGTGATGTAATTTAAAAATTAAGTCATGAGCAAAATGTTCGTTGTAAAGTCTATGTGGGTCTACAATATGGGTGTTCATTGTACAATTCTCTCCACTATATTTGAACATTTTCATAGTAAAGTGTTGAGAGAAAAGAACCTAAGTCAGGTCATGGTACTACATGCTCCAAAATCATCAATGGCTTCTCATAACTTTTAGGACAAATCCAGAAACCTTAATACAATCTATAGTTTTCTGCATAATCTGTTCTTGACCTGCCACTCTCCCCCATGTTCACCATGCTATAGGCAAACAGTTCCTCACACTCCATGTATCCTCAATCCTGGATCTTTGAGCTGTTCCCTCTTCCTGGGATATTTAACAACTACCCCTTATAATACACATCTAAACCCGGACTCCTACTCAGATCTCAGGCTTTGACTTGCTTCCTAGTTTAGATTAGCTTAGATCTCTCGATTATACACACTTTTGAGCACCCCTCATGTCATTCATAATTATTTGTAATAATATTCATATTTGTAATAATAAATGTCATTTAATTATAATTAAAAATAGTAATAATATAATTATTTCTGTGATTTTGATTTTTAGTCTGTCTTCCCCACCAGACTATGTTTCTTGAGGACAGGGTGCTTGTCGAGAGAATGAAGGAAAGCAAAGTATGAATTTAGAATTGATAGAAGAGAATAGATTTAGAACAGAATTTAGACTAGATTACCTTTATAAATTCCTGGCTGACTTGCTGGAAGCAGGGAGCATTGTCGTGGCAAAGACATGGAAGTCAGGCTGGAGGGCTTATGTGTCATTCATGTCTGTACCTTCAGCACCTAGAACAGGACCAGACTATTAAATGGGTGGCCTCATGGGATGTGTACTATAAATGTGAGGTGATGAGGACTGGACTCCCATGGCAGTCAGAATGGAAAGTAAACAGCGACTGGGTCGACTCTGAGAGGGTGGACCTCACTGGTCTTGATGATGGGAAAGCAGTTGGCCCTCCATATCCACGGGTTCCACATTCATGAATTCAACCAACAACAGATCAAAAATATTCCCCAAAATATTACATTATTGCTGACACATAGTTAGATCTATGGTGGTTGTGTCTGTACTGAACATATACAGACTTTTTTTCCTTGTCTTTATTTCCTAAACAGTACAGTCTGACAGCTATTTACATAGTATTTATACTGTAATAGATATTATAATTAATCCAGAGATGATTTAAAATATACAGGAAGCTATGCATAGGTTATATGTATTTGCCATTTTATATAAGGTACTTGAGTATCTTCAGATTTTGGTGTCTGTGGAGGGTCCTGGAACCACTGCCCTGTGGATATGGAGGGACTACTATTTGTGGATAAAAGGAAAAGAGATAGTAAAAAATAACCATAAAAGCTTTGTGGATATAGGGAGGTATATGCAGAAAGAAAAAATGTGGCTGGCTGGGAATATTCTCTGAGGTTTACTCCCAGAGCTTAGAGAAGAGCCAGAGGCTGCCTCCAAATTTGACTATTGATTTCACACAGCCTAGACTCTCTCCCCCAACATCTCTTCTTTGTTCAGCATCTGTCCTGGAACTTACTAGCTCATTCTTGCTTCAGTTTCTTGGTTTCTTTTTGCCTATTTTGTCATTCAATAAACTGGAAAAGGCGGGAAGGGGCAGATTACAGAGGACGCGTGCATGCCTTTCTAAGGAGTTTAGATTTTATTTACTAGGGAATAGGGAGGTTAAATTGAGGGGTTAAAAAGGTGAGTTATATGGTCACTTTTAGGTTTTAGAAAAGTGGTGGCAGTGTGGAGTTTAAGTCTGAGGAGTGATGTGGGCAAGGAAAACTGAAGACAGGGCAGATGAGGAACAAGTCCTCTTCTGGGAGCACACCTAGCAAGGGTCCATGAAAGCTGAGAGCTAAGCAATGTGCTTTGTCAGCCAGAGGAAGAGCTTCCTCTTTCAAGTTCAAGCAAAACATCATTTGGGCCAGTGGCAGGTAATCCAGGAGGCCAGTCCCTAGACTCTTTTTTAAAAATTAATTTTTTGAGGTATAATTGATATAACATTATATGTTTCAGGTATACAATGTAACAATTTTATATTTGTGTATATTAAAAAATGATCACTGTAGTAGGTCCAGTTAATACCCATCACCATACATAGTTACAAATATTTTTTCTTATGATGAGAACTTTCAAGATCCATTCTTGTAGCTACTTTCAACTATGTGATACAGCATTTTTAACTATAGTCACCATGCTGTGCATCACATCCCCATGACTTATTAATTTTATAACTGGAAATTTGTACTTTTTTGACCCCCTCTACCCATTTGGCCTACCCCCACTTCCCTCAAGCAGCAACCAATCTGTTCTCTAAATCCATGAGCTCAGTTTTTTGTTTTGTTTTGTTTTATTAGATTCCACACATAAATGAGATCATACGGTATTGATCATTTTTTGTCTGACTTATTTCATTTAGCATAATGCCCTCAAGTCCCATCCATGTTGTTGCAAAGGCAAGATTTTATTCTTTTTTATGGTTGAGTAACATTCCATTGTATATAATATTCTATTATCATTATATATTTCATTATATATAAACTATTCCATTTAAATATACATTTATCCATTGATGCACATTCAGGCTGTTTTCATGATTTGGCTATTGTAAATAATGCTGCAATTGACATGGAGGCACATATCTCTCTATTTGTCAATTACAGTTGACATTCAATATTTTTTATATTAGTTTCAGGTGAACATCATAGTGGTTAGACATTTATATAATATATGAAGTGATTCCTCGATAAGTCTAGTACCCATCTGGCCCCGTGCATAGTTATTAAAATATTATTGACTATATTCCCTATGTTGTACTTTATATCCCTATGACTATTTTGTAACTACCAATTTGTACTTTATAATACCTTCACCTTTCTCACTCACCCCCAACCCACCTCCTATCGGGCAACCATCAGTTGCTTCTCTGTACCTTGAGGCTATTTTTGTTTTGTTTGTTTGTTTATTTTTTCTTTAGGTTCCCAGTCAGTCCCAATCCCTCCTGATGAGTCCAAGAAGTCCCTCTGGAAGTGTGTCTCGCCTGCTTCCTCCTTATGGCGGGACCATGGGAGTTGGTGGCTCTGATTTAGACGGCATGGCTTGCTCCTGAATGTCTTATGGAGACTCTGGGGCTGTCGCTCATTTACTGGATACTGTCTCTATTAAGGTCCTAAACTGGCTACTAGTATACTGAGAAATTTTGTTTATGAAGTCTTTCCTTCAGTTACAAAGATATTCTGTATGTTCTTCTATTTATCCTTTTCATCTGTCACATTCAGGTTGAGTTCCATCTAAAGTCCCCTTTTGTGGATGGTGTGAGACATAGATCATTTTATTTTTTTCCACATAGATAACACCAGTCTTTCCAATAAAGTTTTGGTCAATGACAGATTACATATGTGATGGTGATTCCATATGAATGTAATGGAGCTGAAACATTCCTATTGCCAAGTGACATCATAAGCCATCATGATGTATGATGTTGGTGTAAACAAACCTACTTCACTGCCACCTTATAGCACATACAATTATGTACAATATACAATACTTTATAATAAATGAATGTTACTGGTTTATGTATTTACTATTTATCATTATTTTAGTATGTACTCTTTCTGCTGATTAAAAATGTTTGCTGTAAATCAGTATGCCATGCTATGCCAGCGTCAGCCTCATATGTCTCATGTCTCTTGATGGCGTCATTATTTTCTTGTGCTTGATTTAATCTCATGTTGTTTTGTTCATTGTAACTCCTAAGTGTTCACACATTACAAAAATCACCCAATGACCCATCATTAAACAATGCATGACTGTATTAGGTATTAAATAATGTTGTAAAAAATAAGTTTTTATTTAATCAATAACTTTGTGGTGCTACTTTTATTGTTTATTAAATTCCAACATATACAGGTCTGTCTCTAAGCTATCCTATTTCATGGGTTTATCTGATTGTGCTTGCAACAATACTGCTTTAAAAAAATTACTAATAAGGCTTTAGAGGAAGTCTTTAAAACTGGTAGGACAAGTCCCCCTTTATGATTTTGATTTTGATTTTGAGGTGTCAACTGGCTGGTTATTCTACCAAAACTAACCCAGGTGTTTTTGTACAGCTATTTTGTAGATGTGATTAAATTCCTTTAGTCTGTTGACTTTGTAAGGAAAATGATCTCAGATAAAGTGAGTGGACCTGATACAATCAGTTTAAAGACCCTGAAAGCAGAGCTGAGGTTTCCCTAAAGAAGAAGAAATTTGTCCTGTGGATTGCAGTTTCAGGCTGTGCCTGAAAGTTCCTGCTTGCTTTTACTGACAGCCTATGATTTCAGACTTACCTAGGCAGCCCCCACGTTCATATGAGCAAAATTCTTGCAATAAATTTCTTTATATATATACCTCCTACTTGTTCTGTTTCTTTGGCTTAATTCTGACTGATATATTCTCTTTATGCTTTTTTAAAAAAGATCGACTTAGTTTTTTGTAAATCTTTACTCTCTAAATAAATTATAGAGTTGTTTATTGAGTTCCTCAAAAAATCCATGTGAAATTTTGATTTTTAATTGCATCAAATTTATTGGTTGACTTGGAGGGAATTGACATCTTTATAACATTGTCATTCATTCCAAAAGTGTGGCTCTACATTTATTCATGTCAACTTCTATATTCTTCATAAAAGTTTTTTCACAAGACATTAAAGCACAAATACTTTACATATTTTGGTAATTATGAACAGTATTTTATTTTAAATTATATTTTTAGTTGGTCATTGATCATGTGAGAAATGCTATTGTTTTTTTGTATGTTGATTTTATATGCAGAAAAGTTACTGAACTTATTAGTTCTAATAGTTTGTATCTAGATTCTATTGCTGTTTATAGATAGGTGATACATTCATTTGCAAACAGGATAGTTTTATCTCTTTCCAATTTTTATACCTCTATTTCTTGTTATTACTTGATATAAGGTAGAAGGAGGAATCTAAAGTTTTAAAGAAATGGGAATATTGTAGTGGATTTCTCTTTTGCAATCTGGCCATCCACCCTCTAGCTATGTCCTGAAAGTACCCAGGAGATGCTTCTCTCACTAAAGCACTGAGAAATACTGTCATGAAATGAACACCAACTTTAAAAAATAGACCTAGGGAGACCGTCCTTTGCTAGTAGAAAGTTTCTGTGGATAATATAAGGTAGAGGTCGACCTAATATTCCTAATTTGGACCAATTAAACAAATGCTGACTAGTCAAGTTATTCCTGGAATGATTGTAGTTGTTCTGGAAGTCCTGGCCATCCACAGGACTCAGAATCAGCCTTATTAACATTTAAATGAGGTTAGATCATTTCCACCAGGTGGTGCCATACCTCAACCAGAACAAATATGCTCAGAAAGCACTGGATCTGGATCTGTGGATCCATACTGGTTTGGCTCACTCCAAGCATTTTATTAGCTTCTCAATAACAGGTTCCTGCATTTTTGGCAATTGATGTTTTGGACTTACTGTGTTTTATTGGAGTTTTACCATAGAAATTTACCATATGTGGTCAGTGGCATAATCCCTGTACTGTTTTTCTGACCCAGAGGGTAAGAGTTATTATGGTAGGAAAGCCAAGTGGAATCCCCTAGAATTCATCTTTCCTATCAACATAGTGAAATTTTGTAGAACTACGGACACTAATGCCAACATCAAAGACTTCTGAGATGCAAAGATGGCTATCCCTATCTTAGACTCATTTAACTCACAGGTGTGACAGTGCAAAAGCCAAATGAGTGTTAGAGAATGACAGCGGAATATTTTATTTGAAAGTTAATTAGGTGATGATCCCAACTGAATTTCCAGATAGGGCCTCCTTTTGGGGGGAAATAAACATAAGTTCTGGTAACTGGTATGTAGCTATTGATCTAACAAATTATATTTATTCTTGATTCCAATAAATTGAGAACATCTTCTTCCTAGAAGGGACAGTAGTACTACTTCATCGTCTGCCATCAAGGCTAGGCCAACCCTCTGGCCCTGTGCGACAGGAGCCTTTATGTTTCCATCAGTCCACAATACTCCACTACATTGATGATGTTACGATGCAGTGACTTATAGGACTGGGAACAGTTACCCTAGATGCCTTGGTAAAAAATAATTATGCCGGAGGGTGGGAGAAGAATCCCATTAAATTATAATGGCATGACATCTCAGTGACATTTCTGGGACAAGTTGGTTTCTCTCCAAATGGAAGGACTAATAGTTGTACTACTAAGAAAAAGGCATAATTCATGGTGGGTTGTTGACCAGTACTGCCAACTCTGGTGGTAAAAGTTCATGAAAAACTATAGTAACCTTACATAGGCAGATGTAATTTTAAGATGTATGTAATTCTCCTAAGATTTCAAGTCTTAGAATAAAAGTATGATCAGCTGAGGTGCTTGCTGCTGGCTATACGCAAAGATAGCAATAGGAACTCGAGAAGGCAAGTTATAAGTACCAATTATGGCCTTGGATTCAGTTGCCCAAATGAGGACTTTAACATCCTCTACCATTTTCATGTACATATCTGTATATTTTAGACTAATTTTTCTCTTTGTTCTCCCTTTCCCTTAATATTTTACATAGAAAAAAGTGCTCGTTAATTTTACAATTGAAAGGATAGTGGGCACGTTTTCAAGATGGAATCTAAGAGAATTAAAAGACAGATGAGTATTATCTTGAGACGACCCTGGGTGCAATAATTGACATTTTGGTTTAACCACTTTTAACAGGGGTTAAATATACATGAGTTAGTTGCATTATGTTAGATGTTATTGTTTTAAAAGTAGTATACATGTGGGAAGAAACATATGTTGATTTTGGGGAGCCAAAGGGGCAGACTGTGACAGAAATTTGTGTCTCCTGTGGTTGCTTAGCATCTGAATTCCTTTCCTGTATTTGGGGGAATCCCCACATGCATCAGAGTCTGATGCTATCATAGAAGTCATGGATCCCAGATACTTGGCCTCCCGACAGCCACTGCTCTCAGGGCTTCTGTGAATCAGTGCTGCCGCCCAGGCTGGAGGAAGCTCAGGGCCCCTCTGGGTATAGGCAGGGCCCTGGTGGCAGACCACCTAGGCCAGAATTGTCCCAGGAAAGGATTAATTTATCAGCTTGTGAAGCCTCCTGGGGATACTGGGCAGTGCAGAGGCCCCTCAGGGCTAATGAGGACTTAGACCCTTTAGGGAATGGCAGGGAAATCCCAGCGCTTCAGAGATGCATAGCTGAAGGTGCTCAGAGCCTGTGCAGGCCCCCAGGTTCACACGGCCCCTCTCTCTGCACAGGTGGCCAGGGCCTCTGTCTGCTCTGTGAGCACTGCCCAGTGGGGCTCCATCCCTGGGTCCCCAGGGCTGTCAGGGGAGACCCAGTGAGAATGTAGCATTTTGTCCATCCTGGATCAGTTTCCCTGGGTTCTAGGCACTCTGTCTCTGGGAGACAAAAAGAAAGAAGGAGGGGAATGGGGACCCATTGTTTTTTAACCTTTGTACAGAATATTTGGCTTTCTGTTCTTCACATGCCTCTGTGTGTGTGTGTGTTTCTTCCCTTCATCATTTGGTACACTTTTTAATAAAACCATTTAAAGCAAAAAAAAAAAAAAAAAAAGTCTTGGAATCAGAAGTTAGTGATGCAGAGGGTCAATATTGTGGAGAATACATTCCAGAAATGGGTAGAGACCACAGCAGCATCTCCCTGTAGTTACCAGAGGCAGCAGGGTAGCAGCTCTCACTGTCCTGAATCAGCAGTGTTGGTGGATATAAGCCATGATGGCTGTGCTCAGTGGTAGCAGCTATGGTATCTGTGCCAGACCAGTTCTAGGATATCGTTTTGAGATACAGCCTGGCTGCTCAGCCTCTCTAAGCTTTGTTCCCAGCATTTCTGAAGATTCTGAGAGTGTCCTATATCTTTTGAATAATTTCCATAAGCAGTGTCTGTTGTTTGTGAATAAGAATCTTGAGTAATAAAACCTTGAACAAACTAACATGTCTTTATTGTTTTATTTACCTTTATTTTTCTTTACCTTTATTTTCATCTTTATTTTTCTCAAAAGATACCAGATTATTCATAAAGTGTTATCTTGATTGTGTAAAGAAAAAAGGCATTAAAATATGAAAACAAATATGCTAAGTGCGGTTCCCTCACAGTAGTGATAGTTTGAGAAAAAGGTTCCTAGTTCTTTACACTGAACAGAATTTTCCCAATTTTCATCATGGGAGTGCATTATTTGATAAAGAAATAAAATCAATTAAAATATGAGAAACAAAACAAAAGAGTCTCATTTAGATGAAACTCTTTTTATGCTTAAAATACTCATAGGCTTATAAAGCTTTTACCTTCACTAGAAATATCCTCCTTACCCAACCCAATGATTTTAATTCCTATCTAAGCTAGAATACCTGGCCTTTCTTGATTTTGTTCCCTTATCCAGCCTATCTCTAAGGGACAAGTAATCTTTCCCTATTCAGAACACTAATAATTTAGCTTAAACTTACTGTAATAATATTGTGAAACTGTAGAACAGTCCCCATGTTCCTACTTGCCCTGGTAGGGATTTGCTAGTTAAAAGGCTGAAGTTTTTTGCTTCCATCCAGTGTGAACATTTACAGGTTGGTACCTGCCCGTTTTAGCTTTTCCTGTTCTGCCACTTCTTGTTTTTTCCTATAGATTATTTTTTAAAGTAAACTTTTTAATGAAATACAAACAGAGACAATTGCACAGATCTTAACTGAACAGCTTGATAAATTTTCACAGCATAAACTCACATGGGCGATCAACGCCCAGATCAAGAAATGGAACATCACAAACCTACAGCAGCCCCCACCTAAGCCCCCTTAAACTCCTTCCAATCACCACCCCCAAATTAACCACTTCTCATGTCTATCACCATAGATTAGTTTTTCCTGCTTTTGAATGTTATAGAAACTGAATCATATGCCAGGTATTCCTCTTCTCTTTTGCTCAACATTTTATTTGTGAGGTTTTTCCAGGTCGTTGCGTGTTGACTTTGGTTTGTTCATTCTTGTTGTGTGGTATGTCGTTGTAAGAATATGCCACACTTCATCCATTGTACCCTTGATGGACATTTGGGTTTTTCCTACTCTAGGCTACCATTAATAGTGCTGCTATGCCCACCATAGCCTTTTAATTTTTTTTCAGTCAGCTCTTAGGATGACTTCATGTCATAGTACAATGCTGTAATCGAAGGGCGAGGGCAATAATGTCGTGCCATACCCAGTCCTCTGGCTTTACCACCAATGTATTGCATAACATGACTCAACTGCTCTTACTCTATATGGGCATAAACATGCGTGTGTATAATCTTTTCCTTTACAACCCGAAGTCACGCTATATGTGCAGTTCTCTATTCTGTTGATTTCATATATTTATATTGTGAGCATTCTCCCGTTTTATGAAAATTCTTACGCAATGTCATTTGTAATGGAGATATACATTCTGTCTTATGGCTGTGCCATCATTTATTTAACATTTGGATTGTCTCTAGTTTTTTTCCATGTAAATAATGCTATGGATAGACTACTTGAATATAAATCTTTGTCTCTTTTGCATGTTTGCTTGGAATGTTACTGAGAATTCTCTTTATGGCTAGAATAATATTGTGTGTGGTTTAAGGTAACAGGGTCACTACATATCTTTCTTGTGACATAGCTGACTTTATTTCACTAATATCTTTATCTTAGAAATGAGAACATATAGTTCTCTACTTACTGGACCCTCTGGATTTAGCTTGTCCAGCTTAGTCTCTTTACCTTTGTCCCTAATAAATGCACAGTTGTGCAGGACCAACTCTTCCAATCTGTAACAACTCTAGAGCCTCCCTCTCAGTTTCATTATGGGTTACACTGGAGAGAGGGGCAGTGAGGAGAATTGCTTCCTCTTGCAAAGATAATCGGGCAGGAGCAGTTGATATGAGCAGGAGAGTGGAGGGAAAGGCAAGGGACAGATGGGCTGCAGAGTCATGATCTGCTCTGTTTTTGATACATCTTCGTGACTGCGTGGCAGAGGGTTCCAGGTACCCCTGTGAGAGCTGCTATTTGCAGCGTGCCTTCATTTGTGCTGCACAGCCCATGCCTTCCAGCTTCCTTAGAAACCTAATTACATTCATGTGACAAATATTTACTGTGCACCTACTATGTGCCAGATATAGCTATAGTCTCTGGAGCTATACACAAGTCAATAAAAAAAAGTCACTACCTTCATGGAGCACACAATATAATTGGGAAGGGGTGGTGGTGGAAATAAACATATAAGCAAAGAAATATACTTGTAATATTTCTCAAGTCATAAGTGTTATGAAGAAAAATAAACTGTGAGGGATGGAGGGAGCCACTTTTAACCCACAAACATGTTCAAGTGTTTCCTCGCGAAATAAAATTCTATTTCATCTTGTAACCATAGTTCGCTCTCACTTCCTTTACAGCAAGGCCCCTTAAAGGAGAGATCTATGCTCGCTTTTCTTACTTCCTCATCTCTCAATCACACAGTAAGCTGCAGCCTCAAACCCAAGAGGTTCGGTTCTAACCTCCTTCCCTCCTGAGCGCCGTTCCTCCTCCCCCTTTGCCTATCCGGTTGGCAGTTATTTTTGGTCATTTCTCTTCCTTACTTTCCCTTTTGCCACATCCAGTCACAGATTGGCTCAGTACACCCCCTAAACATCGTTCACTTTACGCTCACTGTCACTGCCTATATTGGTTTACTAGGGCTGCCGTAACAAAGTACCACACAGTGGGTTGATTAGAAACCAGAAATTTATTGTCTTACAGTCCTGGAGGCCAGAAGTCCAAAATCAAGATGTTGGCAGGGTTGGTTCCTTCTCAGGGTTGTGAGGGAAGGTTCTATGCCAGACCTCTCTTTCCTTGACTTGTAGGTGGCCATCTTCATGTTTACATAGTGGTCTCCCCATCTCTTCATATCATCTTCCCTTTGTATATATCTCTGTGTTCAAATTTTCTCCTTTTATAAGGACACCAGTCATATTGGATTAGGTCCACTCTAACGACCTCCCTTAAACTTGATTACCTCTGTGAAGACCTTATCTCCAAATGAGGTCGTACTCTGATGCATTGGACATTAGGATTTCAACATACGAATTTTGGAAGGACACAGTTCAACCCCAAACACTGCCTCTGTTCTAGCCCTCGTTGTTTCTTACCTGTACCATTTCCTTAATATCCTTAGGACCAGCCCCATTTCCAGCATGGTCTTGTTTCAGCCCAGACTCTGGCTAGCTGCCCAGGGATCCCATAAAACCTGCGGTGGCTGTCAGGACAAATCCAGGCTCTCGCCATGCCCACCAGTCCCTTTGTGTTCAGCCCTTGCATCCTTCGCAGTCTTCTCACCACTCAGATAGTATTGTCGCAGCCATTGTGAACCCTGTGTCATAATTGCCATACCTTTGAACTTGGCTACGTGTGGTTCCTCCTGCCCGGGGTGGTCTCTCATGGGGTCTTCAGGCCAGCTCCAGCATCCTCTCCTATGAAAAACCTTCCCCAACACCTCCAGTCTGGGTTTTGTGTCATTCCTCATAACTTATGTCCCCTCTGCCATTCATCTCTACTATACTTTTATTTACTAGTTTATCTCCCTTGCAAGAGCTGAATCACCAGGACCTCTAGTTCAATGCTTGATATACCAAAGACACTCATTACACACTCACTGAACACATGAGTAAGGGAACAAATGAATCCTGTGTGGAAAATCGCAGTGTCATAGTGAGTAAGCCTTCCCGTAACAGCAAAAATTACACAAACAGGGGTGTGGTACTGCGATGTGGCTTATAAGTCTCACTCTGGAAGAGAGACTATTTCAGCTGCTGTCACTGAGCTGAGGAAAATTTGGCTGCTGCACTATTTCTTTGTCCAGTAACATGACCAGCAAGAAAGTAATTGCAGTGTTTGGAGCAACAGGTAAAAAAACTCCTTTCTTTAAAATGCATGTTGACTTGGCTTACTTTCCTGTCTTGTTTTAAAGTCAGAGCCTGCCGGCTCTGTGGGCTGAACAAAGAGCCCTTTGAAGGAAATTAAGAAAACTGTCCTGTTGCTTGAGTTTCTGATGTGGTAAAAGGACTGGGGGATTTGATTTTATTTGCCAGAAATTATCTCAGTGGGTCATGGACAACTGACATATTCTCTCTTTGTCCATCGTGTGCTGACTTGTTGGTATCTTTCGTTTTAATATGAGCTGTGCTCTGGAAAGTTTTCTCCACATACTTCCTGACAAGTAAAAGAAGCAAGTATGAGAAGCCCATGGGGTTTGTCGGGGATGCCTCATACCTGACCAATACCCCAGCACTTGTGAAAGGATGGAGCGGGTAGGGGTTAGGAGAATGTGCTGAGTGACTTTTCTCGCTGGGACCACTGCCTGAGCCTTTGAACTGCCATCGCTGCTTTCAGTCTTGCCTCCTTTCCAATTGGTTCTTTATAGCCAGAGCCATCTTTGCAAAAATGTTGATCCAGTCAGGCCATTCCTATTTAATCTGTTCTCACGGCCTGATAATCCATTTGAAATGATCAGATCATGACATGCCTCTGCTCAAAACCTTCAAACTCCCTCCCTGATCTTGCTCCAAGTAAAATGCAAATTCCAGCTAATGGATCACCGTCTTCTACCCTCCCCTTTTGCATTTTCCTTAAGCACATTCCCACCTTAAATTCTTTGCATTTGGCAGCTCCCCCAACCTAGAATAACCTTCCTCCAGTAACCCACCCTGCTTTCTCCCTCATGTTACCCAAGCCCCTGCTTCACCCTTGCCCTCTCTGTAAGCACTTACTGGAACTCCACATACTTCCTGACAAGTAAAAGAAGCAAGTATGAGAAGCCCGTGGAGTTTGTAGGGGATGCCTCATACCTGACCAGTACCCCAGCACTTCTGAAAGGATGGAGCACTGAGTGTGTATTGAGTGTCTTTGGTATATCAAGCATTGAACTAGAGGCCCTGGTGATTCAGCTCTTACAATTGCAGCTCCGCTCCACCCTACTGCTTGTTCGGCTGCCCCGCCTGTTCGATTTCTCTCCACACTAGAATGAATATAAGCTCTATGAACAAAGGAATTTTGTCTGAAAAGAGGAAGGGACTAAAGCAGGGAGAAGAGAGGAATCTGCAAAAACCAACAACCAGTTTAATTCCATAACATGAAATTTAAAAGAGAAAAAGGTAAATGGGACATGAGGATGATTGTATAAGGCATTAGGGTGAAGGTAAGAATATCGGTTTTTCCTGAAAGAAATAAGCCGTTGAAAGATTTTGAACAGAGGAGCAATCGATATGACTTCTATGTTAAAAGGATCATTTTAGCTTCTGTTTTGCGAAGAGAGTGTAGGGGACAAGGGCTGAAGCAGGACAACCTTCCAGGAGGCTGCTGCCAAAATCCAGCCTAGATGACCATGGCTTAGATTGGGGTGGTAGCAATGAGGTGGTGGGGTGCGATCATCTTCTGGATATATTTTAAAGGAAGTTGACAGGGTTCACTGACGGACCGCATAACAGGTAAGAAGACAGGAGTAAGCGCTGACTTCACAGTGTTTAGAGCAACTGGGAGAGCATGTTCTATGATTCACCGAAATGGGTAGGCCATGGTGGGAGCAGGTCCAAAAGGCCGGGAGCTCTGTTTTAGCCAGGAACTTGAGTTGCTACCTAGGCACCCAGAGTAGGCAGCTGAATAAGAGCCTTGGGAGTGGCTCTTAAAGGAATCAGGTTAGACGTGTCAGAGTTGGAGAAAATTGTTTCCCACTTAGCTAAGGGAGTGGGCAGATTACCATATTGCCCAGGTCTTGTTCCTAGTTCAGTTACCATGGTGTTTTGGGTGTGTTTATGTGTTAGAGTTAGGGCTACCTGATTTAGCAGATAAAAATATAAGACACCTAGTTAAATTTGACAGGGACATGTGTTAACCCTTACCTTGTATGTGTTTGCACATCAAACTCTGAACAGTACCTGTCATTCAAATGCAACTGGAGATGCAAAGGGGGTTCTATGGAAAGTAACCTCACAGGGTGATCTGATCACAAATTTCTAACCTGGTAAGGTCATGGTGGGTAGGCATGCCAAGGCATATAACTTCTTTAGTAAAAGGCTTATCTTTGCCTAAAGCTAGTCCTGTCCATTGCTTCTGTGCATCTAGGTTAACGAACCTTTGAAATAAACCTTAACCACCCTCAAGAGAGAACATAATCTTGTTAACTATCCTGTAATCCAGTTCCTGCTTTGCTTTCTGCTACCTTCGTGTGTCTTCCTTTTGTTCCCTCCTTAATTTCAAATGCATAAAAGAAACTGCAAAACTGTTATTCTGTGGAGTATTTGAGATCTTGCTCCCTGGCATATGTCATCAGTTGGCTCAAAATTTTTTTTCTTTTTTCTTTTATTTATTTTTTTTTAAAAATTAGTTATTTATTTTTAGAGAGAGGAAAGGAGGGAGAAAGAGTGGGAGAGAAACATCTATGTGTGATAGATACATTGATAGGTTGCCTCTCACATGCCCCCAACGGGGGACCTGGCCCGCAACCCACGCACTTGCCCTGACTGGGAATTGAACTGGCGACATTTCAGCTTACAGTCCTGCAGTCAATCCACTGAGCCACACCAGCCAGGGTGGCTCAAATAATTTTATTACATGTGCTGCCAAAACTAGCACTCAAGCTCTTACAAAAATTCTCTACAGCTTTGGACGTTTCTTATGGTGACACTGTCTGCCACATGGAATCACCTGGTAGGAAGCTGGGTCCAACAGGGAACATTCCAGAATAAGCGAGGAAGGTCTGGGACAACCGAGTATGTCTAGAATGGATAGTCTGTAGGCTGCTTTTTTGGGCTTATAGGTTAATGTTACATCTTGCTAATTTAAAGGGATAGGGCCAAGACGGATGAATTCTTCTCCTGGTTTGGGTCTTAATAAAACATTAAAAGTGGGAGTGGTTATGAGAGCCAGTCCTGGTGTAGGTCCAGCACCTGCTATTCTTTCATACAGGTCTAGGCAGGATTGTTCACCTCCAAAGCTAAGAGTTGAGAGCACAGAGGTTTTAGTATTTTCATTTCATTCATTCATTCATTCATTCATTCATTCATTCCTCCCTTGAATTTGCCAGGTTTTGTATGTGGCCCCTTTTTGTCCACAATTCAACATACAGTTGTTGAAAACTTACAGTTTGCCACAGAATAGTCTCAGCACATGTTTGGGAAAGAGGGATGAAGAGTAAATAGTTTCTGTCCTCAAAGAGAACCTAGTTTAGTAGAAAAGTTACAAGGAAATAATTACAATAGTTGATGATACGGGCTGAATTGTGTATCCCCCGAAAATAATTAATATGTTGAAGCCCTAATCTCTAGTACCTCTGAATGTGATTATATATGCAGATAGGGCCTTTACTGAGGCAATTATATTGAAGTAAGTCCATGAGAGTGGTCCCTAATCCTATCAGACTGGTGTCCTTTTAAGAAGAGAAAATTTTCACATACACAGAGACAGACAGGAGGGGCTAAAGTGCACAAAGTAAAGAACAAATGACACAGTTAGAAGGTTCTCCATCTGCAAACCAAGAGGAAATATCTCAGGAGAAACCAAACATAGCAAAACCTTGATCTTGGGCTTCTAGCCTCCAGAACTGTGAGAAAAATTGAGAAAATATGTTTCAATTGTTTAAGTCACAATCTGTGGAATTTTGCTATGGCAGGCTTAACAAACTAGTACAGTGAAGAAATATTTTATATTGAATTTTTATTTTTATAGATGTGCATATAATAGTTTTAGAAGTCTACCTATAAGTCTTATAAAGAAACCCAGCAGACCCTGTCCTACCCCTTTCCACATTTAACTCTTCTGTTTCTACTAGCATTTGTCTTCTTATTTCTAAAAATGTGGTAACATGCTCTTTCTTGATTTTTCAGTTTTAGATATTATTCATTGTCTTTGGTTCTCCTATATCCTCAACCCCAAGCACATACTTCCTTTTTCTCATCCTCCCCATATAATTTATAACAATTTGTATTTTTCATATAGTTGATGAACTACTATGGATTCTTATTATGACTGTGTAATTATTGTTCATACTTGAACCACGTAGTGTACACTTTCTTTTCTCACATAATTTCTTGTTTTCCCTGAAATTAATAATTGCTTTTTAAAAATTTGTTTAGTTTTCTTTGTACCTATTGCTCATTTTTTTCCCCTTTAATCTATTGTTCTGTTTTTTTCTCTCTTTGGGGAACTTCCTCCTGGAATGCTACCTTTTTCTAGTTCACTCTTTCTAAGATTCTCTTCCCCATTATTTCAATAATTCTCTTTGCCTTTCTCCTGGGTTTGATTTCTGTTTTGTGGGCTCCTCTTGCTTGCTTTACTTTGTTATTTTGCTGGAGCACATCCTCCAACAACTTACAGAGAAAGACTACAAAGGAGTTAAATTTTTGAGATCTTGAATGTCTGAAAATGTCTATATGTAGAATGTTTAGAATCAATTGATCATTTGGCTAGGTTTAAAATTCTAGATAGAAATTAATTTCCCCACTAAATAGCATTACTCCATTGTTTCCAATATTATAAAGAAATATGGTGCTATTTTAATCCCCCACCTTTGAATTAACTACACTTCCACTAAAGTTTGTAAGGTTTTCTATCCCCAGTGTTCTGAAATTTCACAGTTATGTAAATAATATGGGACATTTTTTATTCATTGTGCTGGGTACTCAGTAGCCCCTTAATCTGGAAGCTCATTTGAAATCCTCGAACTCTGGAAAATTATCTTCTTTGATAATTATTCTACATGTCCATTTTCTCTATTCTCTCATTCTGTAATTGCCCTGGTTTGTTCTTCTATGATCTCTTTTCTAGTTTCCAGTTCTTTGGTTTTTTATTTACTTCTAATTCTGAGATATTTCTCCAATTTTTTCTATTGAAAATGTATTTCTGCTATAAAATTTTAAATTCCTGAGAGCTTCATCTTCTCTTCTGAATACTCTCTCTCCTCTCCTGCCTCCCTCTCCCTTTTTATTGGTACAGTAGGCAGATGTAGTGTTCTGAAAGCAAAATCTTCTCCAGGCTCTGAAAATCTTAATTCTTTAAAGCTTTTCTTCTCTTCACTGCATTGCTTCTGTTTCAGCTTGTCAGTTTGTTTATTTTGGTTTTGTTGGAGGCTTTCTTCAAACATCTGCTGACCTTTGGCTCTCCGTTCATATTTACTACCAGAGCACTAAACTTTAGCTGACACTCCTTGTGCAAAAGCAGAGCTCATTGAATGGCAGACCCCAGAGGGTTATCATTGGGGTACCAGCTGGGATTCCACAGGAAATGAGTGCTGAACTCTTTCAGAGAAGCCAAGGAGAAAATAAAGACAGAAAGGGAAGAGACCTGTAATGAATAAGTAAGCAACAGGAGGAAGGAACAGGGGGCAAGAGAGATGACCAAAACCCAGGGAGGGTAGCAACATGGAAATGGTCACTCTCCTCCTGCCCTTGGGTCTCCTGCTGATGCCTCTCATTGGCCAGACCCAACCTGAGAGCGAGACAGCCCATTGATGGAGCCTATACAGGCCAACTTCCCAGGGCACTAAGCAGGTGAAGATAGATCTGAAGGCACAAAAAAACATATTCAGAACAGATATGCAACCAATCCGATAGAGAATCCCAAATGTCAGTAACTCAGCACAGTACCTGACCTATATTACAGGGCATTCAGTAAATATTAGTGGCATACATAAGGCAAGTAATGATCATATCATCAATGGCTTTGAGTGCCATAAAAAGAAACTTAGCAGGTCTTCAACTTTTTAAAAAGTATAAAATAGGAAGCTCCTTGGAAAATAAAATTGCACGAAGAACCTCAAAATAAAATCTATAATCATATAACAGCAGATTTCCCAGCTGAATCTGGGTGGAGGGTCTGGTACCCACTCGTTTGGCCTCCTTGTTGCCTCGGGCCCCTCTCATTCTTTCTCTTCACCATGGATTTTGCAAAGGTGCCTCTGACCAGGCTGCAGGAAACCTAGTTTGAAAACCGCTGTTGCAAGCCATGGAGATGCTGCCTGAAGTAGTTACCACAACCGCTGTCCTCTGAATAACGGGACTTCCTGACCAACGGTTCTGTAGTGAACATTCTTCCTGATTCTTCCTCCATTCCTTCTTCCCCAATCTTGCAGGAGCTCAGGGTGGCTCTGTGGCTAGGGCCATTTTGGAGAGCAAAAAGTTTGCTGTGAGAGCTCTGACCAGGGATGTGACCAAACCGAAAGCAGTGGCGCTCCGGGAGCTTGGCGCGGAAGTGGTAAAAGGGGACCTGAATGACAAAGCATCCGTGGAGGCTGCCTTAAAAGACGCCTATGGGGCCTTCCTGGTGACCAACTTCTTCGAACATTTCAGCAAAGAGGAAGAAGTGTGTCAGGTGAGGTTACCTTTGAGCCTTTCCTCTTACCCTCCCTGGCTGCTCTGCCCTCCCTTGAAGGGGGTAGGCCTTCATCTGGGCAAAAATACAAGCCTCACCCCACCACATCTCTCTGGCATTTATGAAATATATGTATTTCAAACACTTGTCAGAGGTGTCTTTGATTGTGAAATCAGTGTTACGTAGCACATGTCCACATCTCAAAACCTTGGAGACTGGAGAGTGACTGTGCAGCAGAGCCAGTCATTAGATTCTTACCATTTGTTTGCAGATGACATATGAAGGATACTCCACAAATTAAGATAACTCTGAAATGAAGAGGGAAGGACAAAAGTGTAATGAGTACATTTATATTCTGGTAGAGAATTTGGGGGGAAATTAGTAATGGGTATGTAGAAAAGGAACTGAACAAACAAGTAAATAAACCCGTAATGATTAACATGAGGGAAAATACAAATTTGTAGGAAAAAAAAATGCAACCATAGAATGTTACAGGGTTCAGCTTCAGCTGTGTGTAAGCGCTGAGTATTGATTTATTCCAAAATTAGGACATCGGGAATATGAAAAAAGGGGAATTGCATATATGTGTGATGGTGGTGGTGGACTGTGTGTGGGTGGGCCCTGAAATGAGGGCTCATCTTTCATAGCAGGAATTTAGGTGATAAACTGAAACAGTTAAGAACTAGTAGTGCAAACATGTTATTTAAATATAGACAGCTAAAAGAAATGAAAGCGGTTACTTCTGAAGAGTAGTTATCGGCATGGGGGCTCAGGGAACATCTTTGTCATTGTAAGTTCTATTTTCCCCCCATGACAAGTACTATTTGAAATTATATATGTATAAATTGGAAAAATATGAAGATTAGATTTGAAAAATGCATGAGATCAGTCTCTTGCAGAAATGGCACAATTAAAAAAAATTAAGAACAGGATCGAACCATTTCAGGAATGTCTGTTAGATTAATTATACCACTTACAGCTTGTCTTTTAGTGATAAACTTTGGAAGGGCTTGTTTTAGAAGCTCTGGGTTCTAGTTCTGATATCCACTCCCTGTGAAACCCAGGGGTACAAAGTCACTTATCTGATTTATTTTCTGCATCTACTAAACCAGATTAACTACATCTTCTCTGGTTGCTACATGGGGTTTTGTAAGGAAAGGAAAAGAAGGAAACAGTGGAGAGAGAGAGAGAGAGAGAGAGAGAGAGAGAGAGAGTTATGAAGGTGCTTTGGAAAATCTGGAACTAAAACACAAAAGAGGGAATATGTATGTGTATGTGTCTTCATTATGCCCTCAATTTTGAAGTGGTGTGCAGATATAATTCATTACCAGAAAACATTATTCCACTATATATTGTTTTCTCAGGTATTCCTGAACCTCATATATAAATAAACGTGGCAGTCGACCACAAAGATACTGACAGCCTAGAGGAAGGGACCAACTGTTCCTGGCTGTTCCCACCAGGCTGCCTCTTAGGTTCTGAGGAAGCGCAGCATTTTGACATGGTGGAGCCTCTGCCACTAATACTGGTGGCCTCTCAGATGGTAACTTGAATACGTTTTGATGCTGGAAGAGCTTCCTCTCTAATGAGGACAATAAGAAAAGGAGGGGGTAAGGGAAACCAGCACCTGCCCTCCTGTCCATATGCAAACACAGCGATGTATGTAAAGAATTTACGTTTGCCCCTTAGGGAAAGGCGGTGGCGGATGTCGCCAAGCGCCTGGGTCTGAAGCATGTGGTGTTCAGTGGCTTGGAGAACGTCAAGCGCCTGACCGGTGGGAAGTTGGAAGTTGAGCACTTTGATGGCAAGGGAGAGATAGAGGAGTATTTCTGGTCCATTGGTGTTCCCATGACCAGCGTGCGCGTAGCAGCTTACTTTGAAAACTTTCTCACCACATGGAAGCCTGTGAAAGCCTCTGATGGAGATTACTACACCTTGGGTAAGTGGAAGTTTGCAGTGAAAATTAACCAGACACTTGCTGTCCTCCCCCCCCCCCCACTTTTGCCCTTCCTCCCTCATTTCAGTGGACATACATCATTTGAGTGCCTCCTACATGCTCAACCTCTGTAGGAAGTGCTCTGTATGAGGATGCTGCATTGTTTTAGACTTCACGGAGAACTGGTTCTTGGACTGGAAACACAAAGGATTTCACTTCCAGTCTTAACAATCTGATGTTCTTTATATAAGTGGTTAGCTATGTGACCTCAAGCCCTAGTTTCCTCATGTCTAATGGAAAAGCTGGAAAAGATGACTTTTAAGGTCCCTTCTAGCTCATCCATCTGATCTTCCGTGGCAACAGGAAAGACATTCTTCTCTTGACCTGGGTCCCATGGTCTGAATCACTGGGGGGACCCTGATTCCCAAGAGAGTCTGATTCTGTAGGTCTGGGCTGGGGCCTGGAAGATTATAGTTTTAACAAGGTTTCTTAGTCATTCCAACACTTCTGGTCCACTGGCTGGAATTTGTCTAGAGTCTGAGGTGGCTCCATGGGGCAGAGGGACTATGGGAGTATCAACAGCAGCAATTCAGTCTTTTTTCCTCAGCACATAATTGAGACTTATCAGAGGCATAACTAGGGACAGTCAAAGTCAACCTGGAGCATGTACCATACAACAGATGACCCGAGTAACAGTTCAACAAGTGACTAGATAAATGTATAAAGGTGATGGAGCTCTTTTTACTCCCACCTCCTTTCTTCCTATGCCCTTACCAGGTTTCAGAAGGCAGCTCTCTGGTATTTCCCAGGTCCTGAACTAGGACCTTATAGTCTATCGGTTACATTGGCCTGGGTGAAGAGGCGATGCCCGAAATTACTTCTGGTGCCCAGTCCCATACAGGGCCCCAAAGTCTATATAACCCAGTCTTAGGTATTCCTGAGACTTGTGTATCATTCTCTACTACAGAAATAGCTGACACTTACTAACCACTTACTAAGGGTCTGGCATTGTGCTGTTCACCTTCATTTTACAGACGAGGAAACTGAGACAAGGCAGATTAAGTACCTTCCGAAGATCATTGAGAAGGCAGGACCAGGACATGGACCCTGGCAATCTGAGCCCAGAACTGTGTTCTTTATCACTGCCCATAGCTGCTCTTAATCTCGTCCCAAGACCCTCAACTCTCAAATAAAAACAAACCTCAAAGTCAGAACATGCTTAGCTCTGAGTGCCTCAAAAAGTACAAAAACTGCTTTTCAAATATAAAATAAAATTATAATTTAACCTGAGCAGGCAATTTGCCTACCAAGAAATTGAGGCAGGAAGCTAATTTAGCTACAAAAGACGAAGTATGACATTTAGTTCCTGGCTGCTTAGCCCAAAGTCACTTTTACACCGGACTGAAATTCAGAGACCCTGATTCTTGTCCTTGCCTGTTGCTTCCTAGCCGTGAGGCAGTGGGCAAGTCAATAGACTCAGTTTATTCATTTAACAAATGAGAGTTCTGAGCCTAGACCGTGTCCACTTTGGGCTCCAGCCTCAGGATTGTGGGATTCTGGGAATCTGTGAGAAGCTGTATCACCCTGCAGGAGGGGCACAGGCTTTGGAGTGACATGTGAGGGTTTGAATCCACTTCTGGCAAGTGCCTGCTATTCCTATGTTTCAAGGTTGTTTCTAAGATAAAACCAGCCAATACGTTTGTTTGTTCCTTCTTTCATCCATTCAATAAATACTTGAGGGCTTCCTATCTGCCAGGCATTTCCTGGGGAATCAGTAATAAACAGTTCAAAACAAACAGCTCTGCCCTCGTGAAGCTCCTGTTTGGGTGAAGGGGTTAGATAAGTAAGACATCTTGTATGTTAAGAGGTAAGCGCCGCATAAAGAATAGGACAGGGTAGGGCATATGTGGAGCACCAACAGTGAGGAGAAGGCATGTGACCTTTAAAACAAGATGATCAGTGGGCTTATTTGAGAAGGTGACAGCTGAGCAACTTCTGGCAGAGCTAGGTGGTGGCTTTGTGGGCACTCAGGGGAAGAACATTTTGGGAAGAGGGAACAGCTAGTGTGGCTGGAACAGAGCAAGTAGGGGAGGGCAGTAGGAGGTGAGGCCAGAGTTAACAGAGGTTTGGTCCCGTAAGGCACTGGCTTATCTTTTGAAGGACAGAGAACCATTAGGGGGTATGGGAAGATGTGATATGAACTGACTTTAGTTTTACAGGTTCACAAAGAGACCATGGAAAGGTAAGAGAGGAAACAAGGAGGCCAACTTTGCAATAATCCAAGACAAAGATGATGGTCCAAGGTGGCTTGGACTGGGGTGGTAGCAGTGAGGATGGTGAGGAGTGGTCAGATTCTGGCCATCCTATGAATGGACTTCCAAAAAAACAAAACAAAACAAAACAAAAAACCCAAAAAGATATGGGGTGTGAGAGAAGTTTCAAGCTGACTCCAAGATTTTTGACTTGAGAAACTGGAATGATCGAGTGGCCATTAACTGAGATGGGGAAGTCTGCAAGAGGAGCAAGTCGTTGGGGGATGTAGGAATTCATTTTGGGGCACATTGAATTTAACGTGTCTATTAAACAATCAAGTAAGGGTGTTGAGGAGGAAGTTGGACAAATAGAATCTGCAATGCAGCAGAGATTTCATGGTTGGAGATAAGACTAACCATACTTTGCACATAGCAGATGCTTAGTAAATGGTTTAAAAAAAAATTTAGTACTCAGGCATTATGGTATTTTCTCAAAGAAAAACTTGTAACTAACTGTGTATAGATTGTGGCCACTCAGTGTTACATTGCTTTCCTATACCTTTTGTTTAAGTGGTTGATTCAAGTTGGTGGGATCTACCAAGGATGTGATGTAATTAGCTATTTTTATCTTTTTGTGTGTTTTTTTACAATTAGCACTGCCCATGGGGGACATACCGATGGATGGCATCTCTGTTGCTGATATTGGAGCAATCGTCTGTAGCATTTTTAATTCCCCAGGAGAGTTTCTAGGCAAGGCCGTGGGACTCAGTGCTGAAGCGCTAACAGTACAGCAATATGCTGATGTTTTGTCCAAGGCTTTGGGGAAAGAAGTCCGAGATGCAAAGGTGAGTTCTTAGGAGATGTAAATATGATCACAAGAGTCCACCTTGGGTCACACCCGACTGACTGACAAATTCTGGTAGGCTTCATGTGAATTTAGGCAGGTTTCAGCTAGGCCGTCAGAAGAAATTGAAGAGGGTTTCAGCTCCACAATTCTCTGTTGTATGACTGCATCTGGACCCCACCCTTATGGCTTTATTTCTTTGGCTTAAGGTTAATCAGCTTGTTAGAGTAAAATTACTGTTAAGTGTCAAGAACTTAGAATCTGAAGACCAAGGCTCAACTTTTTCATGTATATCACCCAGCTCTCCTCCCATAAGCACTCATTGCTGATCACTCCAGTCTGCCAGGGCTTGCTGGCATGGGGCACGGTGCTTGGCCTCTCTGAACCTCAGCTTTCTCATCTTTGAAGTGGGATAATAGTATCTACCTCACGGTGTTCTGGTGAAAATTAGAGAGAATATATTGAAGGGGCTTAGCACTAGGTTTGGTGCATATATCAAGCACCAAATGGTATATATCAAGTATCTATTCTGGATCTGGTGCTATCTTCAAGGAGTTTATAGCAAAGCTTCGGTGAAGATGTTAATGACATGACGTCGCAGGGATCGGTACAAGATGGAACACCATAGGTGGTTCGTTGTGTTGTCCACACCAACTGTGATCAGAGAAGGGCAGGAAAAGACTTCATGGGAAAAGTGGCTTCAAGGTCGTCCGTGAGGGTGGGCAAGACTGTGTCTAGGTGGAGGGAATGAAGGAGGTACACTGGCTAAATTCTAGAATTTTAAATTCTAGCCTGGCTAGACCCACATGAACGAACCAGAGGCAGTACAGGGAAGGGAAGTCGGCAAATCCTGACTCCGCCCTTCTCTGTGGAATCGTGGCAAGTCACTTAACATCTCCAGCCTCAGCTTCTTCACATGCTAAAAAAGTTGTTATACCTGTCTAATAGGATTGCTGTGGGGGTGAAATGAGATAAACGGCAGGCACTTAGTAATTAGTAAGCCCTCAGTAGCTGACTGTGGTACAAATCAGGTGGAAACGACCTGACTAGAGTGTGGCTAAGACAGACCTTCTGCAGAAAAGTGGGATGATAATACGCATTGCCAGCCATTTCTCCAAAGCAGGTGTTGATAAAAGGCAGGAGAACAAGACTTCTGAGAAGGAAGTGTATGTTCGTGTGTACCCTGCAGAGACACCTACAGAGCTGGAAGGGGGACCCACGCTTCTTTCAAGCAGGCAGGCCTTAAGCAACCCGGCACTTGCCTCTTGGCTGCACTCCCCCATCTGTGAAATGAGAGTTTTGTTTGGGTGATTTCTAAGGTCCTGCCCTGCACCAACATCTCTACAGTAGGGGTCTGAAAACTAGGACCCAGCACCTGCCTTTTTAAATAAAGATTTATTGGAACACGGCCACACCATTGTTTACATATTGTCCACAGCTGTTTTCAGGATATAATGATAGAATTGAATAGTTGCAACAGAGCCCATATGACCTGCAAAGCCTTAAGTGTTTATGTCGAACCCTTTAAAACTGTTTGACCTCTGCTCTAGAATGTTTCCTAGAGTTAGAGATAGAGAGTCGGTTGTTGTTTTCATCTGCAACTCTTGGTCCAGTGAGTCTTGAGTCTTAAGGGGGTCTCTAAATTCCCAATTCAGTGTCAGGACCTGGAGATGTGAGGAGGATAAGAAAAAAATTTTTTTTGAAAACTATTGTCGGTGTCTTTAATGAAGAAGATAAGTTATCCCCAAACCCAAGAATACAGACAATCACTCAAAAGATGGACTCATGAGAGGACCTGCAAAGCCACTTGTACCTAGGGACTTCTTAGGTACACTTCTTAGGGACTGACCCCTCTCCCAGGGCATAAACATTTGGGTCTTATATTCCTTTTGTTTCATGGGGTTTGAAGTCTGTAGGGAAGAAGGGCAAGAAAGGCGAAGGGATGTGGGCATATGCTGTGTATGTTCATTCTCAGAGGACTGGGTAGACTTTTTTTTCACAACTTAATAGTATTATTTTCTCTTCTTTCTTTTTTATTATATTTTACTGATTATGCTATTAGAGTTGTCCCAGTTTTCTTCCTTTTGCCCCCCTCCACCCAGTACCCCCCACTCCTTCAGGCAATCACCACACTGTTGTTCATGTCCAAGGGTCACGTGTATAAGTTCTTTGGCTACTCCATTTCCTATACTGTACTTTACATCCTCATGGCTATTCTGTAACTACCTATTTGTACTTCTGAATCCCCTTACCTCTTCACCTATTCCTCTGCACCTATCTCCCATTTGACAACGATCAAAACTCTCTCCATATCCATGATTTTATCTCTATTCTTGTTTGCTTAGTTTGATTTTCAGGTTCAGTTGTTGACAAATATGTATTTACTGCCATTTTATTGTTCATAGTTTTGATCTTCTTTTCTTAAATAAGCCCCTTTAACATTTCATATAATAATGGTTTGGGATGATGAACTCCTTCAGTTTTTTCTTGTCTGGGAAACTCTTTATCTGCCCTTCAATTCTAAATGATAGCTTTGCTGGGTAGAGTGATCTTGGGTGTAATCCCTGCTTTTCATGACTGAATACACCTTGCCAGTCCCTTCTAGCCTGCAAAGTTTCTTTTGAGAAACCAGCTGACAGTCTTATGGGAACTCCCCTGTAGGTAACTATCTGCTTTTCTCTTGCTGCTTTTAAGAGTCTCTCTTTATCTTTAACCTTTGGCATTTTAATTATGATGTGTCTTAGAGTGGGCCTCTTTGCAGCCATCTTGTTTGGAACTCTGTGCTTCCTGGATTTCATGTCTGTTTCCTTCACCAAATTAGGGAAGTTGTCGTTCATTGTTTTTTTCAAAAAGAGTTCGAATTTCTTGCTCTTTCTCTTATCCCTCTGGTGCCCCTCTGCTGTGAATGTTGGATTACTAGAAGCTGTCCCAGAGGCTGCTTACTTTATCCTTGGTTTTTTTTGTATTCTCTTTTCTTCTTGTTGTTCTGATTGGTTGTTTTTTGCTTCCTTATGTTCCAAATGATTTATTTGACTCTCGGATTTATTTACTCTACTGTTATTTCCCTATAAATTGTTCTTTATTTCAATTAGTATATCCTTCGTTTCTGACTGGGTCTTTTTTATGTTGTTAAGGTCCTCACTAAGTTCCTTGAGCACCCTTATAATGAGTGTTTTGAGCTCTGCATCTGATAAATTGCTTATCTCTATTTTGTTTAGTTCTTTTTCTGGAGTTTTGATCTGTTCTTTTGTTTGGGCCATGTTTCTTTGTTTCCTTCTTTTGGCAGCCCCCCTGTGTTTATTTCTATGTCTTAGGTAGAGCTGCCTTGACTCTGTGTCTTGGTAGTGTGGCCTAATGTAGTAGGTGTCCTGTAGGGTCCAGTGGCCCAGCCTCCCCTATCACTCAAGCTGGGGACTCTAGGTGCGCCCTTCATGTGGGTTGAGTACAGCCTCCTCTTGTAGTTGAGCCTTGGTGGCTATTGGCAGGTCAACGGGAGAGATTTGCCCAGGCCAGTCAGCTGCAAGGACTGGCTGTGACCACTGACCACCAAACTCCGCCTTCTGTGGAGCTTTCTTTAATTCCATAGTTGTCAGACTTCCATTCAACTTGATTTCTGCCGGTTCTGAGTGATGGCTGTTCCATAATTTAGTTGTAATTTTGGTGTAGTTTTGCAGGGAGGTGAGCCATGTTTACGTATTGTGGACCCTAGACGTTGTTTTGGATGGCTCAGGGCCTTCTAAGCATCTCTGTCACATGCCTGATCCATGACTATTCTTGGTACATCAAATCTTTCACTATTCAGCAAAAACTTCTCTGGCACCAAAAGCTCCAGGGTATTAAAAGCTGGAAGTTCTATAGAATGGTCAATGCTGTTCTTAGTAACGCGTCTGACTTGAAGATGCCGTGCAGAGCTCCTGAGTAGGAAAATGCTTAGGTCCCATGCTACTCTGGGAAGGGACGTATGATGGCCACAAGGTGGCGCTCCAGCCTCAGCAGTCTGACTTTTTCTCCAATCTGGTGGGAAGGAGGCTCTTTGCATAAGTGCTTCAGTGAGTGCATGGCCCTGAACAAACTCCCATCGGGAACTCTGGTCTGGCTGAAAAATGCCTGTCCAACCCCAAAAGGAACGTGGTCCTCTCAGAAAGTGAGACGCAACAAAACAAATCTCTTTCCTTCAAAAATCTGCAGGAAAGATTCTTTTAGTTTAGTAAAGGATATTAGTTCTCAACATTATAGGATTTGGGGTAACTCAAGGAGACAGATGTTTTTGAAGTCATTTTCCTTGCTTCTCATGTAGTCTTCTTACTAAAAGTTTAAATCTTCTTCTGATTTCAAAAATAACAAATGCTTATTCCAGAAAATACAGAAAATTATAAAATAAAAATCACATACTTTATCAGAGATAGCAACTGTTAAAACTTGGCACATTTCCTTCTGGTCTTTTTCCAGTATATGTATGTTTATATGTAGCTTTTAAATTTAACATTGTATTATGAGTATTTTCTATTTTATTTAAGTTCTCAAAAACATTAGTTTTAATAAGTGCATGATATTCTTAAAGTAGATGTACTATACTTTATTCTGCCACACCTTTTTTTTGCACATGTAAGTTATTCTTGATTTCTTTATTGTTATAAATGACATATGACAATCATTGTTTTATATGGATTGTTTGTGTGCCGTGTTTTTCTGAGCCAGGTGGGATGGCAAGGTTGGCGTTTATCTCTAGGGGCCAAAGGCAG
Organism: Mormoops blainvillei; assembly: GCA_004026545.1. NCBI lineage: Eukaryota > Metazoa > Chordata > Mammalia > Chiroptera > Mormoopidae > Mormoops > Mormoops blainvillei. The sequence goes on along the minus strand of PVJD01001435.1, from coordinate 143,680 downwards.
ATTACACTGGATCCAATAGTTAGAAATGGGTTTTGCTAATTCAGGGGGGGGCTATTGATCTAACTAATGTCAGAGGGACTCAAGGGGTGGGTTTTGCGGACGGTGACAGAAGGCAGCTCAGTAAGGGTGTGATGGGCAGGGTTTGTTTGAGGCTGGGTCTGGCAGAGTGTGGGATGGTTGAAGTCAAGATACTCATTTCTAATCAAGGAGGGAAATGATGATGAAGGGACATGAGCCGGGGGAAAGGACAGAGAGCCTGGTGCCAGGGTGAGCTGAGCCTTGACCCTGCATGAAGGGCCGGATGGGTAGACTGAGAGGGCTGCTGAGGGAATCCCATGAGGAAATGGGCATGAAAGCTGGTCAGATGAAGGGGTCACAGATCCATAGTACCTTACCCAGAATGCTCGGGGCCAGAAGCGATTCAGCTTCCCGAAACTTTCAGCTTTTAGATGGGGGATGGGACCTGCAATCAAACACATCAGTATCGCTCCAGAAAAATATATGACTGTTTCCACTTAATGGGATAATTAAAGATCATCAATAGCTTCACATAAATTCAGATCAGAATTAGCTCGGAAAAGTCAGTTAGCTGTCAAACTGCATATTGAAAAACTTCAGTTTCCTGGATTTTGGAGTTAGGCTAAAGAACCGTGGACCTATGTAATCATTAAGGTGAATGATTTGTTCTCAAACTATTTTCGATGAGAGCTAAAGCATTTTGTTTAAAAAATAATAAATTTTTTTTTTTTTTAATTCTTAAAAGATCACCCCGGAAGCTTACGAGAAGCTGGGATTCCCTGGAGCGAAGGAAATGGCCAGCATGTTTCGTTTCTATCACATGAGACCAGACCGTGATGTCAAGCTCACCCACCAACTAAACCCCAAAGTCAAAAGCTTCAGCCAGTTTGTCTCAGAGAACCAGGGGGCCTTCAAGGGCATGTAAGCTGTTCAGACAGGCCCCTGACCACACAAATGTCCTCCTCCATGTTTCTGTCCCTCTTTACAGCACAACCCCATTTACAAAACAGAAGTGTTAGAATGCAGTTGTTTGGAACACCAAAGTCTTCCATGAAGTTCTCTCTTAAGTAGGATACGTGGAAACAGTGACTGGACACAGCAATTTGATTCACATATAACTTTCCAGCTGTTGACAAGATGGTACACCTGTTTGGTTAAGAAGCACCAAACCTGGCACCTTTTGTAGCTCTGTCTCCCCAACAGCCAAGTCGCCTCACAAGGCTCTGCCCTGAGGAACACGGAGCTACTTTCCTAACACAAATGGGGCAGCCACTCAGCTTTCTCCTGCCTAACTGATCTTGAGCCCTGGCTCTGAAACTCCTCTCAGCAGCTCCAGTAGTTTTTCAAGTGCACTGTCACATTCTCAGTGAACTTTTAAGTAATTTTAATTTCTTAAAATAAAAATCTTTGTAGGGGATTTTCTGGGGAACATGCCATTCAATGAACAAGTGCAAGTGTTAGGGACTTTAAAGTTCAGCTTTTCTTCAAGGTTGACAGTCCGTTCTCTGATTCATTCATTAAATCATCTATTGAGTCATTCAATTATTCATCTATTTATTCTCCTGTTCTTCATTTAGGCATTTCACAAACTTTATTTTTAGCACCAGTACTGATGGTGCATTTGCAAACTTCTCTCCTCTCCTGTTTTCTTATTGGACTGCTGGTCCATGCTCCAAAGGCTGCCATAACTCCTTTTCAGTTTGTGGTCAGCTTTGTGTCATGTTAGGGCAAAGGGACCACCTAACCATTTAGCTCCAAGCGAAACCCAGAGGCTCTGCAGTGGATGAAGGTGGGAACTTGAGGCAAGAGCTGGGGGGTGGGGGAGTAAGGAAGTGGAAAGAGGAGGCGATGGGAGGGCCCCCACGGTATCCTTGTATATCTCTGGCTTAGCATTTTCTACACTATATTGTAATTGCCTCTTTTACTAGCCTTCCTCTTGGCTGTGAGTGACTTGTACCCCTCTTTATCCTGGTGCTTGGCACATGATAGGTGATCAATAAATGTTGGTTGTCTAAATGAATGAACAAAGTTAATTGATCATATCATTGCAGGGAATGGGAAATAAACAGGTATCTAGATTGGTGAGTGGTAAGAAGGAGCAGCTTAAAGGGCAAGAGGCTGTCCACTTCTGGGAGAGGTGGGCAGGCAGTGAATGGGGCTGGGAGCAGCTGAGCGAGGATGGCATGGGGGTGCCTGGGTGAGAGGACACGGTGGCTGAGGATCTGACTCAGAGGAAAAGGAGCCGTGGAGATGCCAAATATCAGCCTTTTTGGCCTTTTAAGGCACCAAGTGATACGTTGTGTTAAATGAAATATGTTGAAGTTATTTCAGACAAATTTTGATGCGTGCGAGGAAATGGCAATCCAGATGCATTTGAAGGCCACTCTCCTTTTCATATCCCCCCAAGCAGTGAACTCAACGCAGCTCAAGCTCTCAATCTTGGGAAACAGGTCTGGTAAATTTCTAAAAAGGGAAAAGCAAAACAAAACCCTGAACTAAAAATAGGTGGTTTATTATTCGTCTGGGTGGGCCAGGCAGGAGGAAGGGCTGCTGTTTCCTAAGTAAACCTCAGCATCCCCTAAATGGGGGGTTGTCTGCAGGCTCGCAGGTCACCTGACCTCCCTATGGCTGGTCAGTTTTCTCAGCTTTTGAAACAAGGCGGGGGTGGCCCTGGGCCAGCCCTGCCATTATTCCTACAAAGCACAAAAAGCTCTTTCTGAATTTAGAAGCAAACCTTACAGTGGCCCATCTGAAATGCGACTGTGTCTTTTAAAGGACCTGGTTTGCGTCCCCACCTCACTTGACCAATAAGGGGAAAGAACAGGGAACGTTAGTCTAAAACATTTTATATTTGTTGACTGGAGACATGGGGCTTCACCACCATCTTCTCCTCTCCACCACTGACAATCTCCAGGCCCAGGGAGAGAAAAGCTTCCTTTTGGAGTTGCTCTGAGTAGACACTTGGGAACTCAAGAGAGGCACAGAAAGCAGAAATGGGGCTGTGAACCACAGTGAACAAAACCACCCTCTGTTGTCCAGGGAATGGATTGGGTAGGGGTGGGAGCGATGGAAGAGAAGGGATGCAGGAAATCTCTCTTGATTCTGGAAATGTTCCTAGAAACCCCAGCTATGAGGTCAGATCATGCTTGATGTGATTCCCGCGCCGCCTCTGACTAGTTGTGTGAACCCGCGCCAGTCGCTTGACTTCTGTGGGCTTCAGTTTCCCCATCCTCACAGGGGGCTGCTGGAAGGACTAAAAGATTGAAAGTATGAAAAGCACTTTGGATGGTCTTTGGGAGATAGCAAGTGCTCAGTAAACAGTAACTATAATTGTTACTGAGAATAATTCCTGCCCTTGCTGCCTTCACACAGAACCCCGACCTCGTAGGTGCCCATGGGCTGCTCCAGGTCTTTCCAACCTCATCTGCTCGCCCACTGTTGGCCTCCCATACCGCCCGTTCCTCGTGCCCTGACTGCCCTCTGCTGGGAGCCTCGTCCCTGCCTTCCTTTGCCCACCGCTAGATGGCAGGGCAAACCTAGCATGAGGAAGGGGCATTCCAACCTAAATCCCCCGTGGATTTCTCCAGGGGCTTTCTTCTGGAACAAGGCTCAGGAGACAGTTAATATGGTGCATATTACAGCCCTTCAGCCTCTCTTTTTCAGGCTCCCTCTGGCACCCTCCGTGGTCACTTCAAGAACATGTGCTGCGCACCTTCCCTGTGCCCGGCACTGCAGGATTACGCGCCTTCTTTGTGCTTAATTTGGGATTAAAGAAAGGAAAAGAAGAGACAAGGTGTTATTTAAAAGCTCCAGCACTGGCCCAACCCACTGCAGAGGGGCCCCACCCCTTCTCCCATCCCCCAGACCAAGGGCGAGCCTGCTGTGGAAACAGGGCCCCCCGGGCGCGTACCTCAGGAGCACCGGGCACTGCTCTCCAGTCTGGGATCAGGTGCAGAGCCTGGGGGTGGGCGCCAATGCGGCTGCCTCTGCACCGCCTCTTCCTCCCAGGGGACCCTTCCAACTCTGGAGTCCCATCAAGGCTGCACGAGGGGCAGAGACAAAGTCCTCAAAAGGAGTTCAGGGCACTGTTAGGAAACGGAAGTGCATGCTGGGCAGGCCCACTCTCCAAAGCAGCTGTTCTTTGGCAGAGGACTCAACTTCTGGACTCCTCGCAGAAGCGAACAGGAAGGCAATAGCACGACTTTTAGTACACCCCAGAGGATAAGGTTTTATAGCATTTCTCAAGGGCTACTCGGCTGTCTGTTGCAAGAGGATTAAAAATGTGTGCACCCTTTGACTTGGCAATACTACCTCTAGGAAGCTATTTTAAGTAAATAAACACAAATATAAAAATAAAATTTCCAGGATTTTATATGGAAGTGTTGTTCATGAGAGTAAAAAAAAAAAAAAAAGTGAAAATAAGCTAAATATTCTGCATTAAAGGAATGTGTAACTAAATTACTGAGTAGTTATAAAATTGCCTTAAATTTTAAATTCTTTAACACTTTCATGTGTTAAAGAATTTTTATGAAAAAAAAGAAAGCTTATTGTGTTTTAAGTGAAACATGTTGGATGTAAAATAACATTATATTTGGCTTAATTCCAATTGTGTAAAGTATACATGTACATAGTGAAATATTGAAGAAAAGCACCAAGATGAGATTTTGGTTGATTTCTATTTTCTCCTATTAAGTTTCCCCTTTCCTGCACTTTCCATAATGAAAATAGGTCAATCAGATGTTGAAATTTATGTAAAAAAGTTACCTTTATACTTTAACAAATATATTTTATCCTAATTCTTCCTTATGTCACAGCAACTATAATAATTGTTTTTTATGAGTGTTTCCTGTGTACCAACACTGCCAGGAGATGGATATAAAAACTTTCACTAAGTCTTTGTACTGACACTGTAACAAGATTATCTCCTCATTTTACAGATAAAGAAACATACTTCAGAGAGTTTAGTAATTTGCCTTAAGTCACCTAATTAGTAGGTGACATAGCCAGAATTTACATTCAAATCTATATGTCTCCAAAGTGAGCTTTCCATAACTTTGGAACTTTGATCAGTGCAATTCTCAAGTTATGAAAGGATTGGGTCATCAAATTCATTGAGAATTTAGTTGTTTGGAATTTAAGACATATTATCTCTTAGAAACACTATAGAGATGAGATGTCACCCTGCATAAAGATCAACCTTCCAGCTCTGGCTGGATAGCTAAGTTGGTTAGAGCATTGTCCTGATACACCAAAGGCTGTAGGTTCGATCTCCAGTCAGGGCACATACAAGATTCAACCAGTGAATGCATCAATAAGTAGAACAACAAATCAATGTTTCTCTCTCTCTCTGTGTCTCTTCCTCTCTCTGAAATCAATCAATGAAAAAAAAAAAATCAACCCTCCAAAAGCTGGTGAACCCATATCTACTCATATGCTATGAAAACCCAACTTTTGATGTTTTCTGCAAACCTGTCTCCTGCGAACACTTTCTCCCAGATGCACACACAGAGAATAATGAAACTGATGTTGAGGACCAGGCAGCCTGTGGGCTAGGCACAAGGAGGAAAACCATGTATCGATACAGAAAAAGAAAGCAGAGCCCAGGTGTGCCTCAGGGCAGAAGCCATGGGGTCTGAATGGCTGACTGAGAATGCAACCAGGTCAGGGGTGGTGGGTGGAGTGTAGAAGCCCTGCATGGAAACCTGGAAGCCTGTAGGAGACCATCAGGGCATCAAACCTAAATGTTTTCAAGGGCCAGGCAGGTAACTGAATGAAGCAGGGCAGATGTAATGACGACAGGGAAGGGTGGGGATTATGGCCATGAGAGATTGCATGACCCACCTACAGGCATTGAGTTAAAATGTAACAGAAACACACTGACGCCAAACATAAATTGCCTCAGCTCTTCCTAAAAGGATGGTTTTCTGATCCTAATGTTTATCAGCGACTCTTTCAATTTTGTGGAAGGGTAGGGACCGGACGGGCCTGTAAGGACTGTGGGTGGAGGGCTTGATCATGATGAGAAAGAGTGACAACTAGTCTCAGGGCCCCCTGCTTTGGAAACGGGGAGAATGCCGGGCGAGGCCTGCGGGGTGGAGGGGCTGATTGGCAGCAGCTGCTCCAATTTGTATGTCGTTACAAATGAAGCGTTCCCTCATTACTTCGAGCTGGAGTTGGGGCTATGGGGGAAGAGACGGAATAAAGGAACCAGCGTTTGCTGAAAGTTGCCCTTTTCGTAGTTACCGTTTCACTTAAGCCTTAGTATCTCTCTAAAAATTGGTGTGTGTGGCAGACTAGCTAAATGTTTACCAAACCTGTTTCCTTGTCTTCGTGGAAACAACTGGAACACATTCCTAAGTGTTCTTTGCAGTTAATTGCAGCCATGTAACTGTGACATAGACACTAGCGTGTGAGCAGAAGTGATGTGTGCCATTTCTAGGCCTAGCATAAAACTTTTCCACTTGCCATCTTCCCCCTATCTTTGAATTGCCACCTACAAGCTGGATAAACTTGAAAACCATGTTTAGAAAACGGTGAAGCCAGACGAAGAAAACACCCAGGAACTGAAGTCCCCTCTTGGAGAAGAGCAGCCGCAGATTAGGAACACACGTTCTAGACTTCAGGCAAATCAGAAATAAACTTCCGTGGTGTCAGGGCCAATGAACTTTTTTGTGTGTTTATTATAGCAGCTGGCGTTGCCTTAACCAATATGGTGGTTTTTATGCCCATTTAGAGAGAAGCAAATTGAGGCTCAGAGAGGCCAAATAATTTGCCCAAGGTCACACAACTGAAAACAGGTGAATCTGAACCCAGGTTAATCCAGCTCTCAAGGCTAGGGTCTTTCTATAACAACATACTGTTTCCAAGGTAACCAATAAATTCTGTGGTGCCTACTTTGTGATTTCTTGTCCTATTGTAACCAACTCCACCCACTCCCAAATTTAACTGGTGCCTCCAAAGTGCCAGCAAGTGGGAAGAGAGAGCATAATAAGAGTGGGGGACTCAGCCACTAAGATCTTACTCTACCATCAAGTCACGGAGCGGGAAATGCACCGGCAGCCCCCAGGTGTCTCTCCTGTGAGAGCAGAGCAGGGCCTGTCGGTCCTGGGGAAGCTTTTCGATTCCCAGGGGCACTCTTGCTTGGCCCCCTTGTTCATTAACATCTGCGTCCCTCCAATCGGGGCTCTGGCTTGAACTCTGTGAACCGCTCAAAGGGGCTCTTGCTACCTCTTTGTTCAAGCAGACAATGGTTGCAATAACAAAGAGGAAAATCAGATGCAGGTGAAAGTTTATTTTTAACATTTCTAAGGCCGAATGGGGATTTAACATGAAAATCAGAGCCCTCGCTTCCGCCCGCTCTCCCCCAAAGCTGTTCGGGCGCTTTTGGCCGGCCAGGGCTCCAACGCGCTTGGGTCCCTTCCAAGCGAGTGCACCACTTGATGAGGTAGACAGTTCAGTCTTTCCGGGGCCTTCTTTTGACCAGAAATAGACATTCTGTTCAGAGACGGTGTTAAATTTGGGCCCGCGGAGTGTGATCCGCTTAGGAAGGCCTGCTGCTCCGGCCACCAGAAATATGTGAGGTTTCTTGACATTTTAGTTAAATCAGTCAGGCACATAAGAAAATGTGTCATAAAGTGCAAATTGTTGGAAACCATTAGATGGAAGGCTCTGCTGGGCGTGGGGGGTGCGCCCCCGCCCCCACCCCATCCCTCCTCCTTGGTTCTTTCCCCTAGAGGCCTGCTGGTAGCAGAGGCTGGGAGGTTCATCTGGGAAGCAGCAACGACCACCAGGAGTCAGTCTTCAGGGTGCATCTACACTGTGCAGGGTACTTGACCATGGCATTTCACCATCCTATCATCTCTGGAGGTAGGAGTCACTGTCAGCTGTGTTTGATCAATAATGGAAAAGCTCTAAAAGTGATGAGTCAGCCCGCTGATCGCAGAGCACACCTGAGTCACTCCAAAGTCATTTTCCCCCATTGCCGCATAGTGCGGAGGAGCATTAGTGTTCTTTCCCCTGATTTTCCACCTGCCAGGAGGAGACGGAATGTGCAGAAATGGCCCTGTGCTTCCTCTGCCCTTAGAACTCTAGAGGCGGCCGTGTCCCTGTAGAAATGAAGGCATGAGAAGTTGTGGGTTCAGAGTAACCGGGATTGTAATAAAATGTCTCGATAAAACAAAACGAAAATGAAATGGCTTGCTCTTCTCTTTGTGCTTTACTTTAAGTTAAATTGGTTTTCTGATATAGAATGGCATTCCTTTCTGATTCGGTTCTTCCCTGGCAGGTCTTCAGCAAAGTGTGGATTGAGGAAGAAACAGAGGGGGGAGCTAATGGTCCCTAGAGCTAAGAACTGCCTTTCTTCTCTTAGGACACTTGGTGAATATGCCTTCCTCTTGCTTGTATTTTAATTTTATGGGTGTGTGTGTGACAGAAAAGATGGGGTGACCACTGAAGGGAAGGGCAGAGCAGGGAAGGGCAGCCTGAGGAGAGAGACTGGAGGAGGGTGACTGCGGAGGGCCAAGGGTTAGATTTAATGATGGTCCCATTATTGTTCTGTCCAAGTCCCCTTCCTGCATGCCCCTCTCCTCTTGCTCTGAGCCTCCTCAGACTGGTCGGTCCGTCGCCCTCCTGGTGCTTGTCCCTTTCCCAGAAGACACTCATTGAAGGTTGCCAAATTGGTCCGAAATCCCCATCTTCGGGGAAGCACCTCCCCCCACCCCCAACCATACTGACCTGTGTTACTCCTTTTTCGTCACCAGCAACTTCTGTGAAGCTCAACCAGGGCAAAATCATGGCCACATCTTTTGCGAACCAACTTCTCCTTTCCTTCCCATTTTAAAAAGGTCATTGCCAGTGTCCAGGAGCCCAGGGCTGGAGTTAACACTGATCCTTCCTTTCCTATGAACTCCCGTGGTTGTCCTTCACGGATTTTTATCTGTCTTTGCTCCCACATGCTTCTCGCATTTCTTACTGTCTCCTCTTTACCTCTGCACACATCCTAGCCCAGGGTCTTGCATCTGCTTCTTGGACGGCCTCTCTATACACACTTTCCTCTCCAAACTATTGATCCACTCCATCCATTTATTCACTCATTCATCAGAAGAATATTTATTGAGTTCCCACTAAGCGCCAGGCAGTGTGCTAGGCACCATATGCACCCGTGAATAAGGCAAACGTGGTCTGGAGGAGGCAGGGAATTATCAGGCAATTACAGTATCTTGGGGTGAGTGTGGTGACCGATGAAGCGCAGGGTGCTAGGGAAGCCCTCGGGTGGGGCCTAGTCCAGATGGGGAAAGGTGTGAGGGGAGGCCTGCATACTCCCGCCAGGCTCATCATCATAAAATAACACTCTTGTCCTGTTTCAACTAAAATTGACCTCCTATTACTTTTGCTCCTTCAGGTTTGCAATGGTCTGAATGCGTCCTGCCAAAATTCCTATGCTGAAATCCTCACCCCCAGCGTGATGGTATTAGGAGTAAGGCCTTCCAGAGATGATTAGGTATAAAGGTGAAGCCTCACGAATGGGATCAGTGCCCTTATAAAAGGAGATCCAGGGAGCGCTCTTGCCCCTTTCTGCCACATGAGGACACGAAAAGACAGCAGTCTGCAACCCAGAACAGGGTCCTCACCAGAACCCGAGCACGGTGTCGGGCACCGCGGCCTCAGACTTCCAGCCGCCAGAACTGCGAGCAATAAATGTATGTTGTTTATCAGCCACCCAGCCTACGGTACTTTGTTATAGCAGCCCAGACAGACTGAGACAGGGTTCAGACTTTACAGCCTGAGATTCCAAGCCTCCTCCCCAGGACTCGCCAATGGTAGGAGTAACATAGTAACAATAATAATAGTAATAATAGCAAAACTTCATTACGATTATTTATGCCCTAGGCCCTTCTCTAAGAGCTTCTCTTACATTTACTCTTCACAGCATTCTCTGTGAAGGAGGTACTATTGCTGTAACCACTTACAGGAGAGGAAACGCCTGTAGCACGGGTGGGCTAACTGGCAGAACCTGCATTCAAATGCTAGTGGTATGGCCAGGCCTGACACATATGACCATAACACCATTGCGTGTCGATAAAACTCGGCCATGTGGGTTCGAGATTGTCTGCTGTATACCCTAAATTCTCCCTGAGGACACTTTTCTCTGGTTCTCTCTCTCTTGGGAATGCCTTTCTCTTTCCTAGCAAACCCTATGTCTTTCTCAGAGCCTACCCCCTATGGAAAAGGGGCTGGGTCCAGACTCAAGTTTTATGTTCTAGACCCAGGGCTCAGCTGTCAAGCCCCTTCTCCTCCCTGACTCTCAGTTTCCCCATCCAGAGGTGGATTTAAGGGCGGGCACACCGGGCACACGCCCTGGGCCCCGACTTCCGAAGGGCCCTGCAAAACCCCAACTTTACACTTTTTTCTAATGACACCAAGTTTGGTTTCATATGTGCAATTTTAATTACGTACAAGTTTACAATCGGCGGTAAAACCTGATAGTATGTTTAAATATTTTCTTCTGCGCCTGGGGCCTCAGCCGACCTTAATCTGCCTCTGGGCCCAGGGCGCGCGCCCGGGGCGCCGGCCGTTACATCCGCCTCTGCCCCTATCTCTGTGATGGGAATGTTGCCGCCCCTCTCAAGGGCCTTGCTGAGTATGATGTGGGAATAATATCTGTGAGCATGCCCTGCAAACTCTAGGGTCCTATACAAATGTAAGGGAATCAATGTCATTTTCCCTCTTGTTTCCCAAAGTAAGAATATTTTTATACAGTCTGTATTTCACTCTGACAAAGTTTGCTTACATATTCCTGAGGGCACATGGCTCGTCTTTCTAAGCCTCGGCTCCCTCATCCGTGAAATGGGCATCATACCATCTGTTCCAAAGGACAGTTGTGGGGATCAAACACAATAGTGTTTTTAAAGAATCAGACACGTAAGAGATACGCCAGGATGTGCTTTGCATGCTTCCCAGACCTTGACTTTGCTCAGGGTGCCAGGAACAAGTCACTGCTGTCTTTCACTGGAAGGCGGTCCGGAACTGTGACTTCTCCCTTCGTTCTTTTAATAATTATATAGCACCTGTCTCCTTGGGGCTTCTGCTTTAATTCAGCATCAACAGTGCAATATTTATTTACCAAAGAAAAATACTTTCCCTTTTCCTTTTGGCCACGTCACCCCATGCCCCACCGCCAGCCGCCCGAAGCCTGTCCTAGAGCGGCGGAGCGTCCTGCGAGCACAGCGGCACTGGGACCCGGGAGTGCTTGTTCAGCTGAACTTACTCGTGCCTGGCACAGACCTTCTCTTTTGATTTTGGCAGAACTTCAGGGAGTGAAAAAGCTGGGTTACTGTTAGGGCTGGGATTAGAATTTGAGACTCAACAGATCATACTGTTAACACTTCTCCTCTTTGCTAACTTTATGAAGTTCAAGAGCAGCTTTCTGGGGAACGGCACCAACTTATTTGCCAAAAGCAGAGATGGGCCAAGGAAGATGTAGTCAGCATTTGGAATCTCCTTGCCTTAGAATTTAACAGCCAAGGAGGGAAGACGGATGTGCTGTGGAGCTGGGGAGCGGGGAGCAGAGTGTGTGTGTGTGTGTGCGTGTGTGTGTGTGTGGTGGGGAGGGGTGTGTAAAAAGGATTTGGAAGGATTCAGGATGCTGAACAGGCTTGGCTCCTTGTGATTCCACCCCCACAGCATCTCTCAAGTCTCAAGCCGTCCCTTCCTCCCCTTCTCTGGCATAGCCCCCTGTCCCAGTCCTCGTCGCTCTCACCAAGGACGGTGATGCTTTCTGATAGATCTCCTTGTCCCTCTCCGTCGTCCAAAACACTGCTGCCAGTTTTTGTTCCTCTGCTTAAACACACTCCAGACCTCCTAGTGCTTATCAAATAAGAGCCTCACCTGTAGCACAATGCGCGAGGTCCCTGACGAGCGGGCCCAAACTACCCTCTGTCCTCAGCTCATCCCTCTAGGCATATGCGCACTCGCTGACGTGCCCGTACCTTCCAGCCAACGCGCCTTTGCCAGGCTGGGCCCTCTGCCTGCTTGCTCTTCCCTAGTTCCCACCTCTGCCTGGTGGATTCCTTGTCCTCAGAGACCCGGTTCAAATATGGCTCCTTCTGCAAGGCCTTTCTCGACTCCTCCAAGCAGAGCTGATGTCCCTCATTTCTACTCCATTGGACTGTGCACTACCCTTGTTTGTGCGTGCCATTAGGTGATCCTGGGGACAGACAAAGCCTTATTTATGTCGCCCCCACCTTGCCCCACCTAGCACCTTGTTCGGCGTATGTAACTACTTGAAGTTTTGAAATCTGGTGGGACAAATTCCCGTGATGTCAGGGAGGAGCCAGAGCAGTCGGCTGGTTTTCTGGCTGTGCCTGGCTCAGTGGTTCTGCCTTCCTCAACATCCAGAAAATTCAGTGAACTGGGTAAATGCCTCCTCGTTTACCACAGGAAACTGATCCCTGAGAATGTGCCTTAGATGTCCCACCTGGGAGGCACGTTAGTCCAGTTAAATTCCCGAGATTGATCCCCATTATGTGACAGACTCTGTGTTGGACTCTGAGGACATGCACACTACTGTGACTCTGTCCCTGCTGTGGGGGTTCTCACAGCTTAGGGAGAGACACACACATAACTTCAAGATAAGGCATGAAGCTCGATGGGATGCTCAGTCCAGCCCGGGAGCATCAGGGTGGGCTTCTTGGAGGAGGTGATAACTGAACTGAACATTAAAGGATATACAGGAGGTAGAGAGGCAAAGGCAGTGGGCCTCCCCGACACAGCCTCAAGTGACTATGATCATGCAGGACTGAAAGATCATTGGTGGGTTGGGAAAGGAGGTAAGATGAAGCACGATAGAGCTATTGATAAAGAATATGATGGCATTTGAGTGGAACTTTGAAAGAGGAGAGAGTTTTAGATGGATAGAGGTCAGAATAGGGCAGAGTTTGCAGGACAATCTGGGCAGTAGAAAAACATGAGCAAAGCACAGAGGGGTGGCGCAGCTTGCTTTAAGTGACCCACTCCAAGAAGTTTAAGCACTGGAGTGTTAGTTAAGAGGTGGGTCTTGGCGGGAGGCAAGGGTCCGGGTCTTGGAGGGTCTAAATGGTGACACTTGTACATTCTCATGATCTCCTACTAACAGTGGGGTCTGCAGAACTGGGGGACTGGGGACCTGGGGCTCAGTCAGCTCTAACATCAACTAGCAAAACTGCAGGAGGATCATCACTTCTGCTTTCATCTGCTCAGCTGCCACATTGGTACAATCGAGCTGGCCCTCCGCTTAGCAGCAGGGGCAGGAATTAAAACTACCAGAGCCCCACAGTGCTGAGGTGCACAGCATGCACTTCTCTCTAGAAAACACCTAAACGTCCCTCCTCTGAAAGTGGAGCCTGGGCACTCCCTTCTGGGCTAGTGTCTTCTCAGAAAGTCAGGTTTTCCAGGCATCGAGCATTTCAGATGGGTCAGGGAGTATTGGAAATTGAGAGGCCCCTTGCCTCCTGCAAACAGGCTGGAGGACTCTTAGGTAGGAGACCAAAGGAGTGGCTGTGATATTGTTCATCAGCCTCTGAGAAAGATTTAATCTTGTTCCAATAATTCTCTCTCTGCTCTTAACCCCAGACCCTGCCAGGAAGGTGGGTCTGTTGGAATGTGGGAATCCTGATAGGTTCTGGGAAACGACAGGAGAGGCTAAATGGAAGAAACGACTTTCTTTAGGTGCCTGGCAGTCCTCAGGTCCCTAACCTCAGGTTTAATATTCAGTCCTCATAGAAAATATATAAGAAGGGCCTTCTGCTTACTTGCAAAGTAAACAGCTCTTGTGCAAACTGCTGCATTTGGGTGGGAATGGGCAATGAGATGGTTCCAAGTGGAATCTCTAAGTTGACCATTCAAGTCATAACCCACACTGTAGTTAGTTCCCTTTTGACCAAAACCATGGCATCTCTGCTGGTGACTCAGGAGGTGTCCTGGCCTTGCATTAGCAACTGACCTGCCTGGGGAAGGGACAACGGCTTTCCTGGAGCTCTAGGGCCCTATAAGAAATGTCTTGGGAAGGCAGCCTCAACCTCAGCCAGGAGACTCTGCTTTGGAACCTGCTGTGTGCCAGATACTAACATGGCTCTTCGGGACACAACTTCAGGTAAGATCCAGTGCTCTCTCGCCAATTGCAGCAGGAGGAGTGAGGAATGGAATTTACCAGTTAGGTTAGGACCCTTTCGTTTTCAAGTGATGACGGTGTTGCTTCCCTCGGACTTAAGCAAAGAAAGAGAACAGGCACGAAAGTGACCAGGGGCTCAAGATCCAATTTTTCTCCTTCTGGGTTGATTCCATTCTCAGACGGGCTTTACTCTTGTGGTGGCAAGATGATTCCTAGAAGCTGCTGGGGCTACCAGTCTGGCTCATGTCTAATGGGAAGTAGAGAAAAGTTTCTTTTCCTCAGGCTTATTAGCAAAAGCCTCATATGCATCACTGGCTATAAGCAGGTCACATGCCCATTTCTCAGCCCAGTGTCGGTAGGGGAGAGAAGAGGATGTACTGATGAGCCTATGTCTAGGTTACATGCTTCATCTGCAAGACAAGGGTGGGACCGCAGACGAAGCCAGAAGCTGTAGGTCAGAGAGAGGAATAGGGTTGTGGTTACCTGAAGGTTGAATGGAACATGGTGACAAAAATAAGATACTTTAAGGTAGACAGAAACAATAGGTAGGGCTCTGACAGCCATGAATAGCAACCCGAAGCAAGTGAGGCAAAAATAATGAGGAGGAGGAGGATGAGAATAATGATGATGATGATACAGGGGTAGGGGTCACAGGATCAAATAAAGAGTTGAACAACACATTTTCTAGAAGGTTAGCTCTTAGATTCGGTGGAGATCTTTGTGAGTGACTTCATGATGTAGCTCGAGGCTATTGATTATACTCAAAGACTGCCTAACTCCTTTTTCACATGACATCTTTTAATGTTGGCCCCAGTGATTACACTAGGCCAATTATGATATCCAAGTAGTAAGAGCAGAGTGATGGAAAAAGCCCAGGTCTTTGGTGACATCGCTCAGCAGCTATATCAGCCAGACATGGGGCCCATCTTATCTCATCTTATGTGAGATAGTTTTTTAAATTTCTCTTCTCGTTTTGTTCATGGCTTAAGTTCAATATCTACTTCTTTCACCAAAAACATCCAAATTTGCATAGGCTCAGACAAATATCATCAGGACTCCGTATTTCCTCTGGGCTTCTCTGTAATTCTGGCTATCTTCTACTACAGAAGGGCTACCCACACACATCCGAATGGTTCTGTGTTTGAAAGATCATAGGGAAGGGCTCTGATTGGTCTGGAATGAATAGCTGGTCTGCACTTTGGGCCAATTATGTGCCCAGGGGAAGGATATATTCTGAATGGCACAGCCTGGGTTACTTGTCTATAATCTTGGATTAATCAGGATGGGTTGACGTAGGAACAGAATACACCTTGCTCCTGGGAATGGGTATCCTATAGCATCTGCATCTATGCCTACCATGGTTTTTAAAGTGTGGTCCCCAGGCTCGCAGTATGTACATCCCAGAGAAACTGTCAGAGATGCAAATTCTCACCCTGAATGCGCCCAATCTCATTTGATCTCGGATGCTAAGCAGGGTAGGGCCTGATTAGTAGTTGGATAGGAGAAATGCAAATTCTTAGGCTTCCCCCCCTAACCCAAGATCTCCTGAATCAGAAACTCTGGGGATGAGGCCCAGCAATGAGCATCGGGTTTTCTGATGCACACTAAAGTTTAAGAACTATTGGGCCACGATTATACAAGAGCTAAAACCAAATGCCATGGAGGTTCAAAAAAGAAGCAATAGTGGTTAATCAGAGGATGAGGAAAACCATAAGAAAAGATGAGGTCTTAAAGATGGATTTTTATGATTGTGTAGATTGCTCAAAATGAACATAAAGTCACACATAATGTTGTAATTACAATAAAGAATTTTTAACACCCTTTACCCAAATAAATCAACTGTTTGCTTTTTTACCTATCATCTTTCCCATTCTTGGTCCATGAAAAAACACACATATTTCTTGGTATTAACACAGATAAAATTTTCTATTTTACTTTTTTCACTGAACAGGTTTCTTCCTATACACTACCTTTTTTTTTTTAAAAACGATTTTATTTGCTTATTCTTAGAGAGAGAGGAAGGGAGGGAGGGAGAAGGAGGGAGAGAAACACCGATGTGTAAGAGAATTGATTGGTTGCTTCTCTCGTTCCCCCAACCAGGGACCTGACCAGCAATCCAGACATGTGCCCTGACTGGGAATTGAACTGGTGACTTTTTGGTTTGCAGGGTGACACCCAGTCAGAGTTACACTATGGTTTTTATTAAAGCATTTTGACCATTTACAATGACTTTAGGGAAATTTATTTTTTAAAATTTTAGAAGCTATCTATAGACTCACCACCATAACCCAATCATTACGATCATTTCCTTCTAGTCTTATTTCCTATGGAAGTTAATTACATATTAGAATTATAGCAGATATATATTATACATATATACTTCACATTATAGCACAAACATTCCTATTCATTACCGAACAGTTTCATTATGCATAACAAGCAAACAAATAAATTTATTATAACTTATTTAACCAGTCTCCTCTTATTGGACATTTTGGTTGCTTCTAGTTTCTACTGTAATAAACATTTTTGTGTATAAAGTGCTTTCTCCTACATTTTGAGTTATTTTCTTAGAGTAGATTTCCAGAAGTGGAATTACAGGGTCACAGGATACAAACTCTTTTATGGTTCTTGATGCAATTTGCCAAATTTCTTCCAAAAGGTTTCTACCAGTTTACATTACCACCAGCAATGTGTGAGAATGCCAGTTTTCCCACATCCTTGGCAGTTTGGGGCATTTTAATTAAAAAAAAATTTTTTTTTGCCAATTTAACAGGGGAAGAACTTTACCTTGTTTTAATTTGCATTTTTATTACTTTACCTAATATTACTTAATAAATATTTTCCCATGTTGCTTTAATGTTCTTAATAAGTTCTTTTATGGTTACAAAGTCTTTTTATGATTGGATTTAATGAGTGAGTGTAAAGGTAGGGCATTCCAGTTTAGAGACCACCGTGAGCCATAGCACAGGGCCATGAAAGGCCAAACATGGCCTGCCAGAAATAGAACTCATTGTTTTCACCATCTTCCTCGTTCTGGGAGTCCATCTTATTGAATAGCACCACCAGCCATCTACTCATTCAAGCCGAAGGCTGGGCATCATCGTTGACGCCTCCCTGCCCTTCGTCACCTACGTTCACTCAATAATCAAGTTCCCTATGTTGCTCTTGAAACTTGACTGCTACTGCCTGAGTTCAGACCACATCATCTCTTTCTAAAACTATTACAGAAGCCTCCTAATGGGTCGTCTTGCCCTCTAAACCATGCTCCACAATGTGGGCATCACTATCTTTTCCATACCCTAACATGACTCGAGTGTTTTAACAACTCCCCATTCCTTTCAGGGTGAAGCCCTCACATTCCTTAGTCTATTTTGCAAACCCTCCACGATTGGAGCCCTGCCCTGCTTGTTTTCGTTTCCCCTGAGCTATCAAGGGGCCATGCACCAGACCTTGGAGGACCACAGTCATATTCCCGAAACAGCTGACTGGGACTGGGATTAAATGGGGAGCATTCCCGGGTTCACATGAACAGCCTTACTGACATAATCTGTGTGCACACCAGTGACCTCAATGGTGCTTTACCCTGGGGCTACTCAATGTAGCTCCAAGATTGGTCCAAGAAGTTTTTGTGATTGATTCATAATAGGGCAGGAATAGAAAGTAGGCATTTAGAAACTGCCGGAGCCATTTGATAGAGTAATTTTTTTTGGTTTAGAATCTAATAATAAAAAATGAGAAATGAGTTTATATTTTGTGAGTTCCTTTAAAATTTAATTTGTCTATTAGTGGATTTCATTGCACTATGTAAATTATTGATCTACACAATGAATTGAAAATTTTAAAATTAAAGTTCTTTGGCCACACATAGTTTGACGTGAATGCTCTTGGAAAAGTTCAGTCTGAAATGATCTTCCCATAAGTTTGTAAATGCACTTTCTGGAGTAGGGAGATGTTTGAATGCCCAACTGGGAGAGTGCCTCTCAAAGATTAAGGAAAATCACAAACAGAAAGAAATCACAACTTTAATTTATATTTTAACTTCATGATTTTCATAAAGAAACTGGTTAAAATAGAAAGTTCTGGCTCCTGACCATCAAGTCAAGATGTAACAGTACTTGACATATTGAAGAGGATAGTAACTTGGAACACTTAGGAAAGGGAACTGGTTTCAAGCACTTATCTGGTTTGTAAAACGTACCGGTGGGATGAAAAAAAAAAACTTTTAATGTTCCTTTCAGCTGTAATGCCGTGTACTTTCATAATTCTATGTCTGACTATTTAGTTTAAAACTTTTCTAATAAAGGTACTTGTTGGTAGGTGACATGGAGTAACAAGGGGGCTTGAAAAAAGAATTTCTCATTCCCTCCCTCCTTCCCTCCTTCCCTCCCTCCTTTCTTCCCTTCCTTCCTTCTTTCCTTTCTATAAAATCAACAACTTTAATGGAAAGAACTATCAAACACTGAATCATCTGTCAGAGACCTGGGTTCTCACCACTAACTAGCTCTGACACTGAGGACAGATGACTTCACTTGTTTGTGCCCTCCGCGTTGGAACGAGGAGACTGGACTGTTGCCAGCACCCTTAGATTGTCAAGGGGTCCCACAGGGGTTGGAAGCAAGCAGCATGGGAAGTAGAAGGAACCAAGTAGATTGGGTGCCTCTTGGGGCTCCCCACCCTTGGCCAGAACAGCTCCTCTTTTGCCTTTAGCGATCAGGCCTTTGTGTAAGATTTTATTAGGAGAAATACTTCATTGCTATGAAAAGGTTGGAAAAACTATCAGACTGTATGATTGCCAATGTCCCTTCTAGCGTTTGTTTGCCTTTTGGCATTATACAATTAACAGCAGATGCCTGGCTTGCAGTCATAATGTCTAGGAGGAGGGGTCGAAAGGTCAAATGTATAGGAGGCAGGCAAGGTATCTAAATGGAGAAGGCTGGGTGTAAGCCATTAGGGAGCAGTGGGGACTGTGGTGAATGCAGAAGTGCTTGTCCTGTCTAAAGGGAACCTTAGAAATTCAGCTCCTGCCCCTTGTTGCCATGTGGAGATGTGGGCCCTGCTCCAGGGCCTGTGCATCCAATATGTATTTTGGGAGCTCAGTGTGACTGACTCATCTGCCTCCAGACTGCGGCTCACCTGAAATTCTTAGAGTTTTTAAAACGCTAAGTAACTAGCACACATGAACTAGCAGGCTGGTGGGCCTAATCATCTTGCAAATTGTTTAGCACTGTATCTGGCACATGGTAAATAGGCTGTGAATGTTAGCTGTCATTATTATTATAATCATCATTATTACTTCATAATAATGGATCTGTTAATAAGTGCCACTAAATTGTAACATAATTATACAATTCTGTACTATTCAAGTTTAATTCCTTTGAAAGTCACCATAAAACTGGAGCATTTTGGAGAATTACTGACAAGAAGAAAAGGGAAATAAATGATGCTTCCCTATGAACTTGAGTCATGTCCGAGGCAGGTCCCGTGCTATTCTGCCAAGTGTGGCCTCTTAGACTCGTCATGGCTCACAATGAAAGCTGTGTGGCTGTCCAGCACTATGGAATACTTGGAGGTACTGGCTCTGAAAGTCAGACGTTCCGGTGATAATAAAACAACACGTTCACACTCAGATAGCAGTCTGGATTGTTGGCTTCTTTCTCTCTCACATGATTATCAGAGCTTTAAAAGAAGTTATAATATCTATAGAATAAGGGCTCTTTCCTCACCTTTTTCCAAAAATGTCTTGGCTTGTCTTTTAAGTTTATAGATTTATTTTTCCAGATAAACTTACTGCTACGAGACATGAATGCCCAGAGCCATGGTTTCAGATACCATGGTGAAATCTTCTCCAGGCGACTGGTACTGCCTTAAAAATAAAAAAGTAAAAAAGCATTGTAAAATAAAATATAAAATAAAATAAATTTAAATACTCTCTCCATTCCATCAGCTTAACAAAATTACTGTCATTTCTT
This sequence comes from Mormoops blainvillei, assembly GCA_004026545.1. NCBI lineage: Eukaryota > Metazoa > Chordata > Mammalia > Chiroptera > Mormoopidae > Mormoops > Mormoops blainvillei. The sequence continues at coordinate 123,544 of PVJD01001435.1, read as the reverse complement.
TGCATTTGCTCTCATTCATATTTGTACACTGTTAAGTAATTAAATACCCATGACTTCACTGAATTTGTTAGTGGCTGGTGAAGGGGTAGGTGGTTACAACAATGAGAAGGACATAGTGTCTACATTCAAAGGAGGGTAGACAGAAAGGTAAAGAAGGATCTTAAAATGGAATGAATGAAACAGGATGACGTGAATGGGAGGTGGCTCAGGAAAGAAAGGAAAGGAAGCATAAAAGAGAAGGGCTGACTAACTCTGACTCTGGAATTATCCAGCATAAAGTTTCCTAAGTCACTTTGAAATGCATTCTAGCAGAGACTTTCTAATACTGGAGTCTCAGCTGGATCTGGGGGGATAGAGTTATATTTATTACTATGGACACTTTGTGTTTTCCTTTCCTTAAATGTTATATTAAGAAGTAAACTGGTCCTGGCAGTGGCTCAGTTGGTTAGAGTGTCATCCTGATACACCAAGGTTGTGGGTTTCATCCCAGGTCAGGGCACATGCAAGTATCAACCAATGAATGCATAAGTAAGTGGAACACCAGATTGATCTCTCTCTCTCTCTCTCTCTCTCCCCCCCGTCTCTCTAAAATAAATTTTAAAAAATAAATAAATTTATTTAAAACCATTTAAAAAGTAAAGACTTTAAAATTATTTTTTATAATCTACGGAAACATGCCCCTTGTATTAGTATGTGTGATAGATCCAGTCTATCACTATGATAAATAACAGTGGCAATATTATAAAATAATAATATAAATAACAGTGACAAATATCTTTATACTATAGTTTTTTTCTTCATTATACTTATTTCCTTAGGATAAATTCTGTGGAAGTGGGAGTTTTGGGTTTAAAAGGATAATTATTATTTTGACTTGTGTTTTATTGCCCAGTTGTCTTCCTTGAGGTTTGTATAAATTTGCATTAATACTAGATTAAATGGAGTTTCAATTATTCTGTAGACTTCTGAGAACTGGATTTTATAAGCTTTTGTTCTCATTGTTTTAATTTTTGTGTCTTTGGAGACTAATAAAGTAGATGATCTGTTAAAACTGCTTGTTTATTACTTTTTTTTCTTTTGTTAATTGTCTATTGATATCTCTGACATTTGTCTAATGAGGTTGAAATAATGTTCTTACATATATTTTACCCACTTTTACACAATAATACCTCTTTGGGAATTATTTTTACAAATATACTGGTCAGTTGTTTTCCTCTTAAATCTCAGTTTAACTGAGTTTGTACCAAATTTACCCGGGCCTCCGTGAGCTTTGTTCCTGCCTCACTGTGGTCCTCCTCAGGCTGGGCTACAGCGACTGGTTACCTGTCTCTCTCTTTGCACTGAGCTGGGAGCTGCTCTCTGTATGTTCAGCACCTTACGTAGAGTCTGGTGCATAACATTTGCTCCAAATTGCTTGTTGAGGCTTGTTAGAAAAAGAATGAGCGAAGGGACTAAATGAGGGAACATGCTGCAGTGATAGCACAGTTTTGACTTTCTAGACGTAGAGGGAGACCTGGGTTCCCTCTAAGTTCCCTCTAACTTTCAGTTAGGAAGACATAAGGACAACCTCTGGCTGACCCTGTGGGGAGGCCCAGCAGTTGGAGAGCAAGTCTTCCTCTCATTTGGGCCCCCCTCAAGACTCAGGCCCTACTTGGAGAGCCCTGGGGGTCTCGCGGGCAGCTGCTTTCCTTTGGCGCCACTTTCTGGGCAAATGGTTCCTGTGTTTGGATTTTATTAGCCAATAAAATTAAGGGAAAAATGCTGGAAAAAAATCACAGCACACTGTTGTTACTCTTGTGAATGAATAACATAACTTGCAACTAGACTATTAATGTCTAAATGGATTTTCTGTGCTCCAAGCCAAAACACATTTCATAAACTTACACAGAGATGGATGGAATCCCAGTTAATAAAAACAGTCGTGGGCGGAGGATGCGTGGTCTGACGGAAGGGGAGCTAACTGACGCTGTGTTGCTGGGATTGTTGCATTTAACTGTGATATTATTTTTAAATGGAAACAAAACATTTTATTTAGTAGTTGAGATTACACATTATTACTAAACCCTAACTCAAAAATGTGAATTTATTGAAATATTTGGAGATAGAAATAGATGGTGTTTGATGAGGCGTCTTGAATAATTTTCAACATTGTATTGTCAACCAGTTTAATCCAATCCAGTTTGTTCCTAGTCATAACTAAAGATGTTTCTTTTTGGTTCACATTTATTTGTTGGAGTAATATTCCTTTCAGCATTGATGCACAGTTCTAAACTTTTAGTCAATGCTTAAAAACAAACAACAACTCCACAGATTCTGACAGCTGTGTGTACCTTAGCCCAAGGAATTATTTCTGTGATCATCTTCCTTGACAATTTGCAGTGATAATATATTTCGCAGTTTCTTTTCTTGACAGTCTCCATTATAGGCAGCTAAGAAGAAAAGAAAGAATATCAGTGGTTTACTGGAAGTCGGAAAAACAAACAAATCCAGGACTTCATCTGAAAAAGGTAACATTTCATTCTATTTTTATAAATCTTCCTCATCCCATTATATCTCATTAGTGGTAATCGGTGGCTGGTCGCAGGATGTCACTGGAAATTGGCAACTGCCTCTTCCAACAATGCTGTTTGTAAGTTTGTAACAATAGCTGGGAAAGATGTGGCATGGGACACAGCTTAGACAAAGTAGTCAGAATCCTAGAGCTATAATATATATTGTTTTCCTTTTTTCACATGTGTAGTACAGGTATAATGTAGAAATATGATAAAACATGATAAATAAATTCAAGGTGTATGTAGAATTATACCAAATGTGAACAGTGGGTAACTTCTGGGTCATGGAATTAGGAGTGATACTTATTGTTTCTATTTTGTTCTGCAATAAGTCCACACTTCTTATATTAGGAAAAAATGACCTATTTTTCCTTTTCTTTAATTTTTAAAAAAAATTTTAGAAACACTTAAACAAATATAAAAATAGCAAGACTAGACCCATAAACCTGGACAGTCACCTAGACTTGGGCACTGGGTTTCAGGCTGGCTGGGGATTCATGACCCCTTTTTTCTTCTTCTTTCTCTCTTTTGCACTGAGAATACTTACCCCATGCTGTTCTACCATTGTATTTTGGAAGCAGATGACTTGTTTTCAGGTTTCACAAGTCCACAGATAAAGATAAATTTGGTTCCTGGATGTACCATACCCTAAGTTTCACCCGTAAGTGATTTAGATGATGAGTTGTGGGCCTTTGTGAGTTGATGACATTTAGATGAAATTTTGGCTTAGAGCTGATGCTAGAATGACTTAAAACTTTTGGGGATATTGAGATCAGGTGAATGCACTTTGTAGATGGGACAGATGTGAATTTTGAGGGGCCGGATAACATATCATTCAGTGTTGGCTAGTGTCCCGCAAAATTCATATCCTCCCTGGATCCTCAGAATTTGACCTTATTTGGATATAGGGTAATTGCAGATGTAATTAAGGTAAGGTTGTATTGGAGTAGGGTGAGCCCATAATCCAATATGACTGGTGTCTTTATAAGAAGAGGATACTCAGAGACACATGGAGAAGACCCTGTGATGAACTTGGTAGAAATTGGAATGACGTGTCTGGAAGCCAAGGAACACCAAGGACTGCTGATAACACCAGGAGCAAAGAAAAAGGCGTGGAACAGGGTCACCCCTGGAGCCATTAGCGAGAGCATGACCGTGGGAACAACTTAACTTCTGACTGCTAGCCTTCAAAACTGTGAGACCACAGTTGTCTGTTGTTTCAAGCCATGCAGTTTGTGGTACTTCATTACAACAGTCCTAGAAAGCACTACAACTTGTGTAGGTGCTACTGTAATGGATATGTCATGCACATTATAAAACCTACACAGAAATAGGTATTTTAAAACATGTAAAGATGAAAAAGCTGAATGCTTCAAAATTATCTTGTTTACTTATAGTGTACAAAGAGTTTGAGAGCGATGATCTTGAATATTTGCCACTTTGAAACTAACTTTTTTATTTTGGAATAATTTTACACTTACAGAAAAGCGGCAAAGTTAGCACAGAAAGCTCGCCAGATCCTTTTCTGGGGGCGGGAGAGGGGCGGACAGTGGCTCCCAGATCAACAGGCAGCTGTGATACCTCGGAGGCGGCTCTGACCTGGGAGCAGGAGACCAGCGTTCAAGTATAATTCTGCTAGCCACCACCTTCCCGCCTCCGTTTCCTCATCCGAAAACCGGGATGGTAGCACCTCCCTCGCGCAGTTGTGTGAAGAAGTAAACCCTAGCTCTTCTGCAAGCTAGCTCAATGACCCAGGGGAAGACTTTTGACTCTTTAAGGCACAGCTTCCCCCTCTGTAAAGTGGGGAAGGGTCTAACCTTCCCTGTAAAGTTAAAAGGCCGTGGGAAGTTGTTCAACTCTAGGCCACCAGGCCTCCGTGCTTCCTTTTCTTTAGCCCGTAGCCATGTTTTTCAGGCCCTCCTTGAACTGAGTTCTTGTTTGCAGTTGTAAAAACGCCGAAAGACAAGTCGAATAGCTACATGGCATGTTCAGACGCACCACCAAAACTTGCTCTGAAACCTACAGCTCATAGCACTAACAGTGTGTGTGTGTGTGTGTGTGTGTGTGTGTGTGAGTGTGTGTGTGAGAGAGAGAGGTATTGGTGACTCCTTAATGGCCTTCCAGTCTTGACATCCTTTGTATCAAGATAAGCAGAATCTGGGTTTGATGCTTTTATGCTGGGACTAGTCCTCAGCTCTCTCTGGAAAATTCCAGGAGGAGGCTTCTTCAGTACACATGTCTAAGAAGAGCTGATGTGTTCTAAAATGAGCAAGTGTGTGGGTTGCTCCCTACCTCGCTCCTCATCGCCCGCCCCCCGCCCCCAACTTCACCCATGCCAGCGCTGCCTTAGCTGTGGGGCCTCTGCCACCCCTGTTCCTTCCTCCCAGACTCCCTTGGGGCGGGGGACCCTCCCCAGGGTCTTGACATCAGCCCTTCGCTCCTCCTCCTCCGTCACGACAAAGATCACAGACCACCCATTTAGAGCGGGGAGTTCGCCCACCCTTGAGTCAGTTTCTCAATCTTGGCCGCGATTTGGACTCCTTGGGAAGCTTTATAGATTACTGGATCCCTTCCTTGGGGGTTCTGGAGAGAAGCTCGGGCTTTGGCATTTTTTGGGAAAGCTCCACAGGTGATTCTAATGTCCAGGCAGAACTGAGAACCAGTCCAGGGTTTTCAGACCATCTGCCACTGAAGACAGACGTGTTGCCTGTCTTGTTTACTACTGCCTCTCCTAGCAACACAAGGATTTGCTGAGTGAATGATCAAACTCACTTCTCAGAGCCCGGGGCAGCTCCCCGGCGGTGCAGGGCTGGGAGAGGCTGGCCACTTCTCCGTACTTCAGCCGCAGCTCTTACTTTTATCCATTAATTTTTAAATATGTTCTTCCAGGTAAGATGTGGAAACCCCTTGTTTACTGATGAAGTCTGGTGGTTCTAGAGACACGAGCAGGGAAAGCTTCTCCTGATGCAACCAAATGGCCTGAGAACACGTTCTCATGTTAAAACCCCAACACACGTTCGTTAAAAAGTTAAATTTTGTAGTTCCGGAATAATTTCATTATACATGTATGGAATTCAATGTAACATTGAAGCCATTTCTCCTAGTAGACTTTCTTGTTTAGAACAGTTTTAGATCTACAGAAAGGTTGTGAAGACAGTGTGGAGTTCTCATAAACCCTGTATTCAGTTTCTTTCCCCCTACTATTAATATCTTACATTAGTAGGGTACCTTTGTTACAATTAATGAACCAGTATGGATGAATTATCATTAATATAGGTATTCATATTTCCCGTTTTTACCTAATGTCCTTTTTCTATTCCAGGACCCTATCCAGGATAGCACTTTGCACTTAGTTGTCATGAATTCCTACATTAAAAAAAAAAATTCCTCACCTGAGCATGGGTTCACTGATTTTTAGAGAGAGGGGAAGGGGGAGAGAGAGAGAGAGAAATACTTAGGTGAGAGGGAAACATCGACCCGCCCTTTCCTCTGCCCGTGCCCGACTGGGGGTAGAGCCCACAGCCCAGGTGTGTGTCCTGACCGGGGATTGGGGATCAAATTGGGGTGTGGAACAGGATGACGTTCCAACCAGATGAGACAGCCAACCAGAGCATTGGTGTACTTTTCTTGGTTGTGACAGTTTCTCAAATTTTTATTTTATTGAGGACTTTGCAGTTTTGAGGAGTGCTTGTCAGGTTAAGTAGAATATCCTTATAATGAAATGTGTCTCTTTTTCCCATGGTTAGATGGGGGTTATAGGTTTTGGGGAGGAAGACCACAGAGGTAAAGTGCCATTTTCATCACCTCATATAAAGGGTATGTACTGTTGATGTTGACCTTGATCACCTGCCTGGCTGAGGCAGTGTTGGTCAGGGTTCTCCACTGTGCGGCTACTGTTCCCGCCCCACCCTTTCTCTACTGTAGTCTTTGGAAGGAAATCACTGTGTGCAGCCCACGCGTAAGGGATGGGAGTTATGTAACCCTCCTGGAGGGGGCAGTATCTACGTGAACTACTTGGAGTTCTTCTACTTGAAGGACCCTCCCTCCGCCCCTTCCTTCCTTCCTTCCTTCCTTCCTTCCTTCCTTCCTTCCTTCCTTCCTTCCTTCCTTCCTTCCTTCCTCTCATTCAGTCATTTACTGGTATTTCTATGAGTGTGGAGTCTGGAGACTTATTTTACACTTTGGGTTATAATCCAATACTTCTTTGTTGTTCAAATCGTTCCAGCTTTGGCCATTGGGAGCTCTCTCATTTGGCTCCTATGTCCCTCTGACATGTGGCCATCAGTTTTTTAGCACTTCCTTCCTTCCTTCCTGGCACTGCAACATGCTAAGGCTCATTATGCATATTTCCTGCTCTAGACTGTAGCCGTTTAAAAAGTGTATTTGAATTGTTCTTGTGTATTCTTTAATTTCAGATTAACGTTATGTTTTTCTCCAAATAACTGAAAAATTTAAAAAGTATTAGAGAAGTACACCAGGCAGTTAGGGATTTGGTGATATTGGTCAGCTTTTAAAATTTGTATGTTGCTGATTTCTTTTCCTGGTTGAAATAATTATTATTGTATCCCTAATTTGATGTTCATGATTTTGTATATTTTTACCTCAAAAAGTCCCCCCAATTATAAACATTTTTGGCCCTGGGGGCCCTGGTGCCCCTCGGCTGCCTAAGTAAGCCAAAACACTTAGGAGTGAGGTCTCCAATAGTCAGGAACAAGAAAAAGTGACAAAATACGGACACAGGAAAAGGCTGGCTTGCCCCGTGGGCCAGGACAACTGAGCCTTTCCTTAGACTGGTTGCCGGCTGCGGGTCTCTGCTAAAAGCTCTTCTTTGCCAATAATGTAACTACGGTTGTTGTATTTGCTATTTTACTAAGCATATGGTACTAGTAATTCATTCGATAAGCATTTCAGTAAGAACATCTATGTGTTAGGGATTTGACTGGGCATAGCTGGTGATAGTAAGTCCCCAACTTTCAAGGAACCTACAGTGCAGAAAGACAGATAAAATAGGAAGGTATATGGATAATTACAGAAAGCCACATGTGTGTTTGGGCCATAAAAATCTCCAGGAGAAACATATCCTTTCTTCAGGGATCAGGGAAGGCTCCACAGAGCAGGGGATATCTGGATTGGGTCTTGACAGATGAAGAGTTTGAGGCAGAGAAAGGGTCAGTTTAGCTTACAAAGCAGTGTGGGGCTTCATGAATAAGACAGTAGTGTTGTGAAAGTGACTTCAGGAATTCTAAGGAGTTCAGCGAACCCAAAATGTAATCATAATTCTTTCAGAATCCTTTCCTAAATTATCAGTTCCTGAATCAGATTTGTCTCTGTAACTCCAGCACCTAGGGAGTTCACAGTGAATAGTAGGTGCTCCAGGGCAGTTGCTGAGTGAATAAAAGAAAACAGGCGACACTCATTCGGCCTTGGCTTCCTCACCGTATGTGAGTATATGGATGCAGAGATGTCCAGCGTAACGTTGTGTATCATAATACAAATCTCCAACGAACTTCAATTTTCAACAAAAGTGGACTGGTTAGACAAAATGTAATACATTTATTTATTAAAAAACTACAATTCAGAAATCTATAGAACTGTTAATGACAACAATGACTATTATGAATATGGGACAATGTATGTAATATGTTGAGAGGGACTAGGAGGTTACAAAAACAAAATATACATTAGGAGCTCAGTTTTATAAATTATATATATAATGTGTATATACACACACGTACACACATGTACACATATGTATGGATATTTGGGGAGATATTTGCAAATAAATTATAGATTATTTCAACTTTATCCTTTTTGTTTATTTACTTTTCCTATTTTTTCTAGAATACATATACATTAAATATGTAACAAGAAAAATGTTTTTAGAAGACTCAAATTTTGAGAAAAGTTAATTACTGAAAAACCATGAAACGGTAACCAAAGAGATTCCCTACTAAAATGCAAATACTTGTATACACATGGGTGTGTGCATGCGTGGTGTATGCCTGTGTGTATGGTGTAGGTATGTTAATATTTTAACACCTTTTTGCCTCACATTGAATTGAATGCCTCACATTGCCTTTTCCTAACCATCGTCTCATTTAATTCTCACTACAGTCTAGGGTTATAGGCCAAGCTGGCATTATTGTGGGTGAGAAAGTATAAATATTGGGAACTGAGGCTCACAGCCTCTGTCTTGCCTCAGTCATAACCTGCACATAGCTGGCAACTGGTTGAGCTGGTACTCACTCATAGGCTTCAACCCCAGCATTCGTCTTTCCTGTTTGAGAGATTATCCTGGGAGAGGCGAAAAAAACAAAACAAAACCCAAAACCCAAATCCCAAAACCCAGCCATATTTGTATCCCAGGGCTTTTTTGCAACATCATATCCTTTAAAAATCGTTCTATAAAAGAATATTTGATGATATGCAAACATGTCCATAAATCATTCTTAAGCAGAAAAGTATGATCCCATTTTAGTAAAAAACAAAATGTTGGCATAAACAAATGAAAAAAACCAGTGAACTAGGATATATTTTTAAGTACAAAAAACTAGATGTAATATATGTGATATGTGACCTTTTGTAGTAAGAAAGGCATAAAGTCAGAGTTTATGTTCGTGCCTATATCTGCATTGGGAACACTAGAAGGATGCACAGCCAACCCAAAAGAGTCCGCCTGGGAGTGGGCAGGAAACATGATGGATGGGGTTCAAGTGGAGATAATACATCTCAAAGGATATCTTCTTAATACCACCTTGATTTTGAACCATTCAAAAACCTAAAATTAAATTTAAAAAATCTAGTAGACCTATTAAAAATGCTTATTTTGGGGTGGTGGAGAAACATAATATTTGTTTCCTATTATTGGTACATGTATATTTTCTCTATGTTTTATGTGTATAAGAAAAGAAGTTTTTTAAAACTTTTTTTTCTAAACATGTAAGTGTAACCACGGTTGAAAAGAGGGGTTGCCCCGACTGATGTTGTTCAGTGGGTTGGGCATCACCCTGAGACCAAAAGATCACCAGTTTGATTCCTGGCCAGGGCACGTGACTGGGTTGCAGGCCAGGTCCCCATTTGGGGGTGTGCGAGCAGCAACCAACCAATCGATGTTTCTCTCTCACAACATTGATGTTTCTCTACCTTTTTTTCTCCCTCCCTTCCCCTCTCTCTAAAAATAAATAAATAAAATCTTAAAAAAAAAAAAGAGGGGTTAAATGAGATTTTTAAAGGATTTTGGGAGAAAAAGTCCTTTGGTTGGCTATAGTAAAGGCGAACCCCTTTTTTACCTGAAACTGTTTATTACATTCGGATGCCAAGCTGCACAGATACGTTCTGGACCTGGTTTCCATTGTAAGAAAAGCAGAGTCTCCAGAATTCCCTCTAGAACTGCACTCAAAATCCTGCTCCGGCTAAAAGATGAAATGCCGATTTCGTGCTGCAAGCCCTGTCCCTCCTCCCCTCTACCCCTAAACGTCGATTCAGATAGTGCTTTAAAAAAATCCCACTTTCAGGGAAATGAAAGAAGTTTAGTCTAAAGATATTCTCTGGGCCTTTAGCATTTTTGACTGATTGTGAATTTAATATATTTTTAACTCAATTCAAGTGCTTTTCTCTCCAGAGACCGCTCCTCTGTTTCTCGTCAGTGATGGCTGAGTGTGTAGTCAGGGAAGTTTGGCTGGGTTGTTTGTTGACACATTTTCTGGGCAAGGCTATTTGAGAAATGCTGACATTTCCCCTAACTTCCTCTTTAGGCATCAACCCAGTTTGTCTCCCCATCCCTGTTGGGGCTCCAGTCTCTTTCTTGGAAAAAAAAGAATCTGTTTCAGTCTTCACAATTACTTAAGACTCCTTTCCTTTCTTCCCTTCTCCAAGCTCGTCTCTGCCCCACAGCCTGGGCCTCCCCCGAGTCAGCTTCCGAGCCACGCTGTCTCCCTAAGCACAGGGTCCTCTGCTCTCAAATTTGGACAGGACCTCTGAGATCTTTTGAGTCTGCAAATCAGGAATCTCCTCTACCATATTTTTGCCAGATATTCATCCAGTGTCTTCTTAAACACCCCTAGTGACAGAGAGCTCACTACCTTTTAAACCAATTAGCCATCCGTTGTTGGTATTAGAAAGCTGTTTCCTAAGGAAGCTAAGAGCAAGCTTGTGATCCTCCTGCTTGTTCTTTATTTAATTTCTAATCCAAGTGAAAAGAGAGGCCAGAGAGGAGGAGGATGGGGAAGTAGAAATCATTGCCCAGACTGGACCAAAGGGAGCAGGTACAAAAGTGGCATTTGACCGTAGGGCAATAGAGAGGGGCTGAAAAGAGCTTTGGATTTGACCTCAGAAGACAGGCCTTCATCCCAGCTCCATCTTTCAATTACCAACCCAGTTGTCTGAGGCAAGTCATTTGTATTCTGAATCTAGTTTCTCTCATCCATAAAATTGGAGTTGTAATAACTACTTCATGGGGCTAATGGGAGAACAATGAAATAATGCGGGAGAAAATGCTTTGTAACTCTAAAGAGTTTTACAAATAAGAGCACAGTTATCCTCTAAGCTGCTAGACATCTAGTTTAGTAAATTGTGAACCAGCTGAGCCCAAGGAACTGACAAAGTGAAGGTTTTGGGGATTTACTCCGCACGCACCTGTGTGTCATTGGCAGAATCAGCTCCGACCACTGTTGGCCTCCTTTGAGGGGCCAACCAAATGTGATGACAGAATCTGGGCAACTCAAGGGCTGAAGGATGGGAGTTCCCATCTGGTATAAAATGCTGGTTTTCCAAATGAATGAGGAGGATTGGTGACTTGCCCAGTCTCATAGCTCAATAATAGTGGGTCGGACCTTGACCCCAGAAGCCTGATTTCTAGGCACAGCTTCTGTAAGTTTTCCTAACAGAGGAGCAGTTGGTATTTTAGACAGTACGGTCTTTATTGTTCAGGACTTCCTGGATCCCTGTAGCAAGTTTAACATCTTTGCTCTCCATCTATTAAATGGCAATAGCATTCCCTTATCTTATGATGACCCGAAATGCTCTCACGCATCTGCCTTTGTTTCCAGGGACAGTATCTCCCCGGGCTAACAGCCATCGGGAACTTCAGTGATAGGTCCCATAAAGGGGAAAGAGCATTGGATCAGGAGTTAGAAATGATGCTTGTCCTCAACTAGCTCTGTAATCTAATGAACATACTTCCATGTCGCTACACCTCAGTTTCCCCATCTATGAGATGAGTAAGCACATCCAGGGGCCCCCCGGGGTCTCTTCCCTGCCTCTGTCCTCCAGGACTCCAACTGGCCTGCCTGCACCTGACATACCTCTCACAATGAACCTTTGTATTGAGTCTTGGTGTGATGTGTGATTTATATTCTTTGATATATCTCTTTCTATATTTACCCGATTTTCCATATTGAACATATATTGTTTTATAGTCACAAGCATCTCGTTCTTTCAATTCTCTTTCATTCTTGGGCTCTCTCCCATTCTTCACCTTCTCCCCTCCATTGGCATCTCACCATAGGTATTTAAGTATGCTCAGGTTTCTGTCATTAAAAAAAAAACAAAAAACCCCAAACCTTTGGCCAACTTGTCTTTCTTTCCTCAGCACAATAAAAGCTGTTTAAGAAATTACAAGAATAGTATAAAGAATATCCACATACTTTTTACCTAGATTTCCCAAATGTTTACATTTTACCACATTTACACTCATGCACATTCTAATTTAATAAAAACATATAAATATATTTTATATTGTTTTATTTTTTCCTTAATTTATTGTCCTTATTTATTCTTATTCCTACTATTTTTCTGTTTTCTAACACATTGACTTATTCTTTTTCTTTTTTCCTACTCTCCTATAGTTTATTTGTTGTTCTTTTTCTAATTTTGGAGACAGGTACTTAATTAAGGTTTTTCTTCTATTTTTAAAATTGGTGTAAATAAAGATATGGAATTGCTTCCAAACACTGTCCTTTGTTTGCATTATTATTTCTAGATTGACTGCGATTTTAGTTATTTTCCCTGAAATCAAAGAAATGGTCGAGACAGAATTTTAACATTCTATTTATTTTCTCAAGGTAGAAGAGTCTTTTTACTTTCTGATTTTCTTATTATTACTGGTTTTATTGTATATTAGTCCAATAATGCTTTCTTATGGCCTAATACATGGTCAAGTTTTGTGAATGTTTCATGTGCCCTTGGGGAGAGGGCAGATGTATTCTTTTCTTTTCTTCAGGGTACAGAGTTGAAATTTTATCTATCAGAACTTCCTTACTAATTATTATCTTCATAAGATCTTCTCCCTCATTGTTTATCCCCTTGGCCTATCATGGACTAAGAGAGGTGAATTAAAGTCTCCTGCTAATGTATTTGTGTCTCTTTCTTCTCATGTACTTTATAATTTATACTATATGATGGCCATTGTTACATTAGTTGGTATATAGATTTTCATAACTATTATATCTTCATTGTAGATCTTCCTTCTCTTGTTCAGTATGGTATTTTTGATGTAGAAAAGCTTTTAAGATTTTATGTGGTCAAAGTTTATCAATATTATCCTTTATGGTTTCTGTATTTTGTGTTGTGTTTAACGAGGCTAGCTCTACTTCCAGCTTTTAAAATTATTCAGTCATGCTTTCTTCCAGCACTTTTGTGGTTTTGTTTTTTACATAAAAGTTTTAAATCATCTGGAATTTATTTTGATGTAAAGAATGAGTAGGTGCCTAGCTTCACTCCCTGCTGTTCCAACCTTGGTCTTTTCAGTTGGCTTCTTAGATGTCTAAACATCTTTATTGAATAATCAGTTATCGGAGACATCTGTTGTTTTTGCCTCCTGCCCAGAATCCTTTGCTTCTTCTTTTAATAACGGTCCCTCTATTTCCTTGGGTAGCCGTCTCTTTGTCCATATGGGGTTTTTTGGAACTGACACTACAAACTCCTGTTCCAAGGTTAGGTGCATAAATAAACCTTGGTATCATCTCCCCAGCCATATTCATTGGTTCAGAGATGGGGCATGACCAAAGCTAAGACAAGCAGAATCAAGAAGACTCAGTTCTTAGACTTTTATTGGTATTGTTTCACAGGAGATAGTTATTTTCTGTTGGACTTAAAGTTATAAGAGTGTAAGCTTGGGCTTCCAGGGACTACCACCACGTGTAGCTCAAGAATGAAACAAACACAATGAAAAGCAGAGCCTTGTGTGATGGAAAGGCACTAGGTATCAGTGAAATCAAGAGTCTTTGGGATCCAATTATATCTTACCCCTGGATGTTTCAGTGATGTGAGCCTGTGCGTGTGTGTGTGCGTTCATTCACACAGGGGTGAGCCAAAACAGGTTTATAAAGAACTTGGTGCCAAAATGTGTGTGAGTATAGCAAGTAGACTACAAGAATGTATAAATAATGAAGGCTGGCAATTTGAGCACTTAATGAGATTGTATCTAAGTGCACTGTATCATTGTGACATTCTTTTGAGTTAATAAGACTCTTGTAATGATCATAACCTACATGTCTTTCTTCATACGAACAACTGTAAACCTACCTTTGCCCACCTTTGTGTGTGTATGTATATATATATATGCATACACACACAGACTGCACACACACACATGCACACACTTGGGGTTTTCAGTTGCAATCAAAGATCCCTAACTGAAAAAAACAAAACAAAACAACCCACTGACTTGAAATATTTTTATTATATGGAAAATTCTCATATAAACTCATTCCTTTAATCTTTTCCATTGACCTATTTATTTATTCCAAGGACCATAAATTAGAGATACTTGGTTTTCAGATGTCTTTTGTTCAGTTAGCTCAATGTTTAAAAATATTTTGAATTTGAATGTTTACTCTGAGTGTTGGCTGATAACGGTTCTTAGCTGTCCCCTTCTTTAGGGAGTCGCTGCTGCCCATACCGGAGCCTTCCTGCAAGGCCATGCCCCCGACCATCCCAGACCCTGCCAGTGACTGGATGGCGTGGGATAAAAAAGGCTGATCTTTTTTCTCAAAGTAGGGCTATATTCTAGAATCCTCTTGTTTGGCTCTTTCTGCTTGCTCTTTCTTACTACCTTTATTTTCCCTCTCCTGAGAATACTTTCCGATAAATCACTTGAGCAGAACCCCAATCTCAGGCTCTGCTTCTGGGGAATCTGACCTAAGAGGGAAGGAATTCTTTTTATCTGTTCTCATCACTCCTCCCCAGGAGCTGCCTCTCATTGAAAGGAGTGGCCTCTGTAACAGCTGAAGCAATGCAGATGGAGGGTGTTGATTCTTTTAACTGTATTATCTGCAAAGTTTTCTGGATCAACTCACCTTTGAAGATGTACCAGAAAATCAGCATTGGGCAACCACCAATGTGTGTATTTATTTATTCAGGCAAGATCATCAAAGGACGATAAAATCATTGGGTGAAGTTTAGTTGGGGAACAGGTTACTTATTAATGACATGGGGGGAAACGTACTTTTGTAATAGAAAGAACTGGCATCACTGCCTTAAGCAAGTAATCACACTCAGCATCAGTAGTACTGGGGTGCACTGATACAATGTCCTCTTGAAGCGATGTGCTAGGAAGTACACAGTCACTTTTGAGTTGTATTCTCGCCAAAAATGTTTAATCTGAATCCAGTCATGAGAAAATATCAGACAAATCCAGCTTCTGAGACATTCTACTAGATGATAGGTTCGGAGAAATGTCTTTGCACTTAGGAGCTGCATTTTACATGCTTTTCATTGAAAAATGAAAAAGTATATAGGTAGATAGGAGGATTAATGCATTTAAGTGAAATGTTTATATGTGTTCATTATATTATTCTTTCGACCTTTCACAGACTTGAAATTTAAAAAAAAATCTGTAAACCAAATAAACTGTCCTTCATACAAGCACACAAAATATATACTACATGAAATCTCATGAGCTTTCAAATTTGTTATGTATTGTTCAATAAACTAGTTCGAACCTATTCTGTCAAATCATATTATGAAATGTGCATTAATTACAGTCAATACTCATCTTATTTCAGCTTATAATAAGATTTTCCAGTTCCTATTAACAAAAAATAAAATTATATGCTAGCTGCCGGACCAATTAGTTTTAGCAGGATATACCTTTCTTTTTCATTAAATACATGGGAAATTTAATCATAATGTCTAATGAAATTAATGGAGCTATTTTGGCCTTTTAAATGCATTATCCCCAAAATCTGTTCACCAGAGTTCGCTGCCCACATGGACACACATTTACTGAAGCAGTACCTCGTCACATTAATAATAATTGGCAACTGTAGCCACACATCACACTGGATAATTATAAAATAATGAAGGCTACCACTATCATCTTGTTTTGGTAACTAGAATGTGATGAATTGTGTTAGATCTGCATTAGTTTGATCTTGACCTGACGGCTTTTCGTAATCTTTCTTACATAATATGCTGCAAATGTATTATTCCAAGTTTTTTTGTATTATTCTTTATACTAAAATATTTATTTGAATTGAAAAATAACATCAGACTCTTTCTGACAGAAAGTATATTGTTGTCTGTTTTGGCTGATTGGTTTGAACATGAGGCCCAACTTTGCCAAAAATGTTCGAGTAAACATTTTTCAGAATGTTTATTATTAAATGCTCTAAATGGAACCTCCAAAGTTTGATAAAATAGAGTTAAAACATGCAATAAAGCAAAGGCATTTAAACAAAAACAGCTTAGTGATGTGGCAGACCGTCTAAGGTGGTCCTGATGATCTTGCTTCCTGCTATTCTCACCTTTGTGTCATCCCCTCACCTTGAGTACGGGGGACCCTAGAAGTTACTTTTAACGAAGAGAATATGGCAAAGATGATGGGATGTACGTACTCATGTTCGCACTTTTGGAAACTATCAGATTAATACAGCTCCAAGTGAAAGAATTACAGGCATAGCGTACAGCAGTGACCCTCAACCTTGAGCATGCATCAGAATCACCGAGAGCTTGCTCATAAAGCACAGATTGCTGGTACCTTCCCCAGGGTTCCTGATTCAGTAGGTCTGAGCAGGGCCTGAATACTTTCATTTCTTACACATTGCTGGGTGCTACTGATGTAGCTTGCCTGGAATCGACACTTTTAGAACCACTGACATAGAGTCATTTGGTAGCTAAGACTTGGTAAAGTCTTTTTGGATACTCAAAAATTGAGAGAATGATTAGATTCGAGAGAATGATTAGATTCTAGTACTGGTAACTTCTGTTCTTGTAAGTTAAATCTATCTATCTATCTATCTATCTATCTATCTATCTATCTATCTCACACACACACACAAATTGAAGTGGGACCTGATAGAGTTGTCAATTAATGGATCACTTAAAATAATATCTGATGAAAGATAAGTCTGTGTTCAGTATAGAACTTAGAAGGACTTCCAAGACTGGAGTGGCATGTATGTGTTTCTAAACACATACATGCCACTCCTTCCATTCCTAAGTACTTGTTTAAGTGAATGAGATATATTAGTTAAGGTAGGTTAAACTACTGTTACAAATAGACTCAAACACGGTTCCCGCCTAATCAAAATTTATCCTTCATTGGCAGATGCTCTCTAGCACGTGGTGAACCAGAGACCCAGGCTTGTGCCTCCACCATCCCTCAGGGCCTGGTCATCATCCACATCCAACTGGAAGAGTGCACGGAGGTGGTACACCTGCTTTCTTAAAATCTCTAGCCCAGAAACAGCATACATTATTTCTCTTTAGAGAGAACTAAATAACATGAACACTGTGTCTATCTGGGTTCAATCAGGAGAAAAATCCACAAAGTAATTTGAATAAGGAAAGTTTGATATGAAGAATTACTAACTGTAACAGGAAACTGGTGTAACAAGGAATCAGTCCTTCAGAAATAAAGAAATAGTAGAGAGAGAGAACGGATATTGCCCTTAGAGCTGGGATAGGGTACCTAAGGAAGAGTCTCCACTTTCTCTGCTCCCTTCAGGACTGAGTTCCAAACTTCACGGAGAGATGTATTTGAGGGTTCCCCAGATCGCATGCAGATTCAATGATTTGTGAGGACACACAGAACTCAGAAAAGCTGTTATACTCAGGGTTACGGTTTATTACAGTGAAAGGACACAGGTTAAAATCAGCAAAGCAAAAAGGCACCTAGGGCAGAGTCCCCCTGCAAGCACCTGGTTGTCCTCTTGCAGTGGAATCCTATGACAGCATTTAATTTTCCCAGCAATGATGTGTGAAAGCTTTCATGAAGTACTGCCAACTAGGGAAGCTCACCTGAGCCTTGATGTTTCTACTGAGGGTTGGGCCTGTAGGCATGGCTTACTGACCACATGGCTGACCTCAGTTTCTTCATCTCCAGCCCCTTCAGAGGTCAGTTGACACCATGTGGACCAAGGCCCCCTGCTGTGTATGAATCACATTGTTAGCATAGACTAACATAGCATAGGCCCAAGGTCCCAGGTAAACAAAGACACTACTCTCAGGCAGATATTCCAAGGGCTTAAAAATTCTCTCTCAGGAGCCAAGCAAAGGCCTTTTTTTCTCCCTCTCTTTTTGGAATGTGCAGGATTAGGAGAATGGACGCCTGCTAAATTAATCCTTTACTGTAGAGGGCACGGCTATGGCTCACTGAAGGACAAAGAAATGCTGCTCAAGGCGTTTTCCTACAAAATTGTCTGGGAGCATTAATGCCAAGGGAAGCTGCTGGCTGCCGGGCACTGCAGCAGTCGGAGGCTGGAGAGGCTGTGGTCGCGTTAGGAAGCTGCACTCAGGGACTGGGAGGCAAAACCCTTTCTCCTCCAAAGTCATTCCCTCTACTGACAAAGCCTCAGTGCCAACTAGTAAAGGGAAAATGTTTAAAGGGCCCAGATCCATTTCACGGGGCAAACAAAGAGGGTGAGTTTGGGCTGAGGGGCAATGTATTGATAAGCAGCAGAGTTACACGGCAGGGGACGCTGGGGAATATAGCCAGTCACACGCCTGACCGCAATCTTATCACCAAGGGAGAAAAGAAAAATGATTTTGGTCAACAGCTAACATTCTGTCACAGGGTATATCTTAGCCCTTGCTTAAAATTGGGAATAGAGCTGATGGTAAGCCCTATCTCATTCTTAGAGTGGACGTATGGCAAAAACCACTCACACTTCCATCCCAATAGGATCCCTCAAAGATTTATTTCTGTCAATTTTTTACTTTCTATGTTTAATAACTGACCTATCAGATTTGGTTATATACTTATGCTGTTTTGATCAATTATGAACTAATAATTGTAATAGTTGCTCAATACAGAATAGTTTTTATCTTGTAAAGTGTTATCATCAAAGGAAATTAGTTAAAATAATTTGTTATATATAAGTATGTTAGGGTAAAATAAAGAGTGGGATAAAGACTTCTAAGCACAAAAATATATCGTGTTAGGATAAAATTCTTTTTGGGTCACGCATGGAAACATCAATTCAAGGATAAAAAAGAGTGACATAAGGGGGACGAGCTGGGTGGAGGTGAGCAAAGGGGGGAAATGGGGACATCTGTAATAGTGTCAACAAAAAAAATAAAGTAAAAAAAGAAAAGACATAAAAGTGTGTTAAAGAACAGATTGTGAAAAATAAAAAGTTTTAAAAAGAAGGGTGTGTATTTGGTGATAATGGTGATAATTTAGTGATGGTGGTAATTAAATTGCTAATGTATATAGAATCCGTAGTTAAATGGGAATAATTATATTTTAAAATGTCAGAATTTGCAATAAATTGGAATTTATATCCTTATCAACTTTTAATAATATGATGGAAAATATTACATGTCAACTTAAAATAATGCTAAAGGGTACCTAGCTTTTCAAATTTCTTTTATATGGTGCCTAAGCCAAAAATGTAAAAACAAATGATCTAATTCATTATTAAATTCTCAACATCTGGTTTGGTACATGGTATTAATAGGTGCTCAATATATAATATTTGAATAAACAAAGTAAAGAAGAGAAGGAAGGAATGGCAAATAGATGTATAAATATAAACAATGTCCAGTGTAGACAAAGGCTGTGGGAACCAGGTGCCCTCCTGCTGACAGAGTCACAAATTAATGCAGCCTTTTGGGTGGGCCTTTTGCAGCTCTTAAAAACGGCCTTAAAAATGTGCCTACCCTTTGCCCCAAAAATCTGCCTTCTGGAAATTTATCCTGAAAGTCATAAAGAAATAAAGATGCTCATTACTATGTTTATTCGTCCAATAGATATTTCTTAATTACCTACTTGGTATTGGAGATAAAGAAGTTAGCAAAAGAGATATGGCCCTGCCTTCGTGGAATTTACAGTCTATTGGAGAAGACAATCAGCTAACTTTGCAAATAAGTGAATAATTAAGAATTGTGAGAAGTGCTTTGAAAAAAAAAGATACTGAGTGCTGAAAAAGAGCACTCATACAATGGGAGGCCAGATCATATCTAGGAAGGCCAGGGAATTGAATTTATTCACTTATTTGCAAGATTAGTTGATCATCTTCCCTGGAGCTTAGAACTGAGGTTAAGAGAATGAGGGGGGGTTGAGCTGGTTGGAGTTAGGGGTCGCCTCAGAGGAGCAGTGCTACATTTAAGGTTTAGGGAACAGTTTGTGCCGAGGCTGGAGCAGGAGGGAGCAAGGTGTGGTTGGGCACCAGGAGAAGGCAGGGTGCTGGAACATACTCATCCGCCAAAACAGGGAGAAACTAGCATGATGAAGCTGAAGGGACAGGCAGGGACTCATCCTGTAACAAGGCCAAGTTAAGGATTTTGGTTTTATCCCCAGAAATGACTGTAAGTGTTATTTGGAGGAATGATTAACATAAAATAAAATACACAGATTTCAGGTGTTTAGTTGGACAAATGTTGACAATCATACATGTGACAATCACCCAAACCAAGATGTAGAACATTCCTATAATTCCAGAATCTCTCCCTTTCCTTTTCCAACCAGTTCCCGTCCACCCGGCCCCAGTTACTGCTTTCTGATTTCTAGTACCATAGTTTGTTCCTTTTTTGTTGCTGAGTAGTGTTCTCTCATGTGGGTGCCACAACTTGTTTATCTGCTCTTCTGTTGATGGACATTTAGGTTGTTTTTGCTGGCAGTCATAAATAAAGCTTCTATAAATGTTCTTGCAGAGGTCTTTTTGTGAACACGTTTATCTCTCTCTCAGGTAAATACTTAATATTGAAATTGCTGGATCACAGAGTAGATATGTGTTTACCTTATTAAGAAACTGCCAGTTTTCCACAGTGGTTGTACCATTGGGGACTTCTCCAGCATCATACCTGTGCCAACATTTGGTATCGTTAGTCTTTTTAATTTTAGGTATTCCAGTGGGCATCATTGAAAAGTCTCAAGTCGGGGAATGACTTGGGCTTAAAAAAAGTCACTCTGACTACAGTATACAGAGGGGTTGGAGTGGACGCAGTGAGACCTGCTAGGCGGTGAGGGCAACGGTTCAGCTGGGAGGTGGCAGCGGACTGGTTACGGTGCTGATGGGGGAGATGGATTCGAGAGATATTTAGAAGGTAAAATTAATGAGTTGGTTGCTAGTTGGGGACATTAGAAAAGGCTCAAATTATTATTTTTTGTTTGTTTGATTTTGGGGATGGAGATCACTTGGCTTCATTTTGGACTATATTAGCAGTACCTCAAATATCCTCCTTATATATGTACTTTGGAATAGCATGCAGTTAGTTAGGTGTTGCAGAATACTTCTTAATATGGAAAGATGTGCAAGTATATTGTTTAAAAAGTACGTCACAAAATGATGTATGGTATAAATATGACCACATTTTTAAATTTAAAGAACAGCATAGAAAAGAAAGCCATTTGGAAAGATGTAAAGTGTTAACTGTGATCTCAGGGTTGAGTTTTCAAGATAGTTTTAAATTTGAGCTACGATTTTTTGTTTTGTTTTTCTACAAAGAACATATGCTAATTGTGTAACATGGGAAACAAGTTATTTAGAAAGCACTTAACACTTCAAAAAAATTTTTTGAGCATAAAGACAAGACTGGAGTTCCATGGCGATGGGAAAGGTAGTAACAGCAGCTTGATCGCTCATTTATCCTTGAATGATGCACCCTGTGCCTCGGGCCAGGATACCTGGTGGGGGGGGTGGGGCGGATTCCTAGGCCTCTTTTGAGAGTGTGAGAACGGAAGGGCTTGTGACAGAGGGTGGGCTGAACTCAAACTCAGGATTTTGGGACCATGGCAGCTTCTCTTATCCCTGCTCTCAATGAGAATGAACTCAAATCTCCTTTGGATTCCAGTAGTATTGATCACTTCTGTCTCTTCTCTCTCCCTCTACAGAAATGGCTTATATAAGTAATCCATAACCTCTGTGTTGCTAATTCAGCCCCAGGCCTCATCCCACTTGACTGATCAGAAGCATCTGTCATAGTTGGCCTCTCCATTCTTCTAGAAATAGCCTCCTGCTTCATTAGCCACTCTTTTTCAGTCTCCTCTGTTGGTTCTTCATCTCTCCTATCTCAGGGCTCAGTTCTGGGAACTTTTTAAAAAAAATTTTAATTTATACTTATTCCCTTAATGATCTCATCCAGTCTCAGCTTTAAATACTCTTTTACACATTGGTGACTCTTAATTTCTGTTTCCAGTCTGGATCTCTCCCCTGAACTCCAGGCTTGCACATCCAAGTCGACATTCCCACTTGGATTTTTACAACAGGCATCTCAAAGTTAGTATGTCCCCAAAAGAATGCCTGTTCTTCCCTCCCACCTCCATTTCTCCCTCTCAGTCTTTTTCTTCTCTGTAAACAGCAACTTCAACACTTGCTTGTGCTCAGGTGAAAAACCTTAGAGCCACAACTGGCTTCTTTGTCTCCACACATCGAAAATCTATTGGCTCTACCATAAAAATACATCCAGATTATGACCTCTTTATGTCCTGGACCAAGCCACTCTGTCACTTCACCTGGATTATTGCGGTAGCCTGCTCCTTGGTCTTGCTCCCCTACAATCTAGTTTCCACTCAGGAGCTTAGGTCAGGACTGCGCTCTGAGATCATCCAATTAATCTGATCGGTTTTAGGGCTGGGGCCAGAACCCATGTCTCCTCCCAGTATCTAGTCCTCTTTCCAGAGTAGCTGCTATGAAGCCTCCAAGAAAGTAATTTGGAGGCTAACCCCCCTGAGTATTTTCATTCAATTTCATCAAAGTGTTGCCATTTTAAAAAGCCTGCCGAAAAGATAATGGGAATGAAAAAGTACTCTGTAAACTGTAAAGTGCTAGCCAAAGGTTAGCTGTGTGAGGTTCACTGCCAAGGTCAACAAACCCAGGCCCGGGTGTAGAGCCCGCTCTTAAACTGGAGGAGCTAAGGTAAGATTGGTCATGCAAGGGGCCCCTTCTGAATGGGACACTAGTGTTATTTGCTGAGATCAAAAGGACTCAGTGGCTTATCTGTGTGGCACCCTCACCCCCTACTTTAAGCACAATATACTTATGCTGAATAAAATCCGTGCTTACATCGTGTGAGAACTGATTTCTTTTTTCTCTTTTGTTTCCCAGAGGCCGCACACTGAGCTCCAGTCACCTGTACCAGTGGGCAACAGACTGTCTGTCCAAGGTCTCCAACCAACTGGAAACATGAGTGTTTTTTTTCCACATTTGTTTACATTTGTCCCAGCTGCATTAGAATTTAGATTCTGCACATACGCTGGCTCTCAAAAGCACATTCTTTTGCCCTCACACTACCTCTTTGTCACTGAACAACTGAATAAGCATTGTTTCCCTGGCTTGGCTCGTGAAAAGGGACCTCGATGAAGAGTAAACTTCACATTTTCTGGGCTTCCTTATCCTAGTGCCCGGCACTAGAAGGGCGGCCCAGTGTTTGGTGACCTCCCACGTTAGGTTAACGATCTGGGTCTGGGCCCAGGCTGGATAATGAGCCCGTGAATAATGGGGCGCTGATTGTCAAAGCCTTATCGTGGTGAAGCTGCGAGGCAGAGATCCCTTTGTCCTGGGCTCCCCTGCCTTCTCCCGAAGCATCTTAATCTGTCCCAGCTAATGGGTTTGTGTGGCAGACATTCATTCCTCACAAGCTCCCATTCAAGCGGCTGTGCACCGATTCGGTCTCAGATGTTTTTACACTTAAGGGCTTGTAAAATGGTCAAAGAGAGATAGTAGATAAACTTACAGAAAGCCTACTGTTATATGCTTTAAAAAAAGGCTCTACTTAGTTCTCTACTGAAATAGGAGTCCTGAAAAGCCCACGGTAAGGTGCAGAAGGATGAAATAAGAACACTAAAAGGCCTAATACTGCGCACAACCCTGCAAACGTTATTTTCTTCCAGACTTTTCCGGAGTGAGCCCATAAGAATGAGACAAAGTTGCAAGATTTCTACTGCTTTGTGGTTAGAAGAAACAAAACAGGCAAGATCTTCCTACGTTTTGCTGCTGTTGTTCTCAAGGGACCAACTACTGATAAAATTTTTAAAGTTCTTACTGGTTTACAAAGTATCCATATAAGAGGCTGCGCTAAAATCATTCTGGAACTCCAAGTCCTAGACAAGTTTATGATCTTTTCACACAGCCCAGAGCCCAAATATGAGCCATGCTACTAAAAATACTTAGTGTTGGTGAGTAGGTGGGCTCAAAGGGATGGGGTGGTCTCAGTTCACCACTGGCTGGGAAGAGGAACTCTTCACATCTTTTGGATCAAATTTTCAACCAGAGTTTCAGAGGTGAGCCCAAAGGGCAGCTGTGCTCTGTATTTGTACGAAACAGTTCTCTAAACTACTCTCAACTCCACAGTCCTTGGTAAGGCTCAACAGTTGAGAGAGTGAGAGAAAAAGAGAGGGAAAGCCAGCAGCTTCTGCTTGTTTTAAAATCAGACTAGGGCAAGAAAGAGGCGGGTCTCGGGCACGTGGTAAACTGAAAGCAAACTTCTTTATTGTACACAGTACAGAATATAACGCAGCTTGGCAGGATGCATACGGCCCTGCGCAGGGTAAAGTATTTCAGATCAACTGGCAGGTTAAAGCCTTTCTGCACTGTAGACTTTCCCCACTCTGGAAAAGAAGCAAAACAAAACAAACACACACAAAAATGAAACCATCCAGGAGGTGCATGAGTCCGATGGGAATGCAGCGGTGATGCCTCCATCCTATGTCCTGTGACAGCACAGGCCAAGTAGTTAGAGCAGGGAGCGGGAGCTCAGGCTACAAGGGTTATTTTCATTCTTGGTAAGAGAGCATAAATCCATGAAAAAAAAACAAACGAACTCAAAAACCCAAACCAGGGTAAGTAAAGAAAGGAAAAACAAATCCTATACAGCATTTACAACAAATAAATCTCTAGCCGGCTGGGGATAAAATATGCATCTATGTATAGACTATATGTAGGTTAGAAAGCTATAAATATGGTTTGAAAAGAGTCCTCTGATAGAGTACAATGCTAATTATGGCCCAAGCTATAGGTCAACACCTTTGTGGGCTAATTAGCTTCCAACAGAGGAAAACCTTATGTTTCCATAGCTATAAAACCCTTATCCCAGGGAACCTCTTCACAAATGTGCTGCTGGTCAGAAGGGGGGCCATTTGAAACTACGGAACGCTCCATCAATAGAAAAACAATTCAAAGCACATGTTGTACCCTTGCCGAGCCAGCAATGTCCTTCACGTGTGAAGAGCAGCACAGCCGTTCTTAATGTGCTGAGTGTCACAGGGAGCACAGGGTGCTATCGACAGAGCAGGCAGTAAGGTACTGCCGCTTTACGAGGAACTGTTCCTCTACTTGGAGCTCAACTCTCGCGTAGCTTTAGCTGGGTTGCTTTAAACTTCTTCAATATACTACAGCAATTAAGATAAGCTTTTCCTGTTGTTTTTGTTTTTAAGGTGGTAGGAAACTAAAATGCTAGCATTGTTTTTACCTGTCAGTGTCACACATAAGTCTCAAACCCTATTGAATCATATGCAGGGTTTCAAGTCCAAGAATTAAAAGAAAAAGGAAAACAAAACAAACTGATGAAATGGAAACTGTCATCAGTCATAACCAGGGAAGAATCCCCAAGGTTCCCACCAGGTGACCAGGTTTCAAATGGACATGACATGTATTTATGTACATTTCCTTTCCAAGGAGGGAGTAATAGAGACCATGGGGAACTATACACATAGAATCTAAGTGGTGTGTCCAGGCTGCCCCACACACCTCAAAAATGTACAACTCAGGTGCAAATGTTCTGTCAGGCTGTCTGGTGCAGAAAGCACAAAGCAGGCAATAAAGTGGGCTTGTACACGGCTCAGGGGAAGCGCCACAAAGCCCCTTTCAAGCTGCAGCGTCTTCATAAGTCGGCGCTACCCCGCGTCTAAGGGACGCAGTGCAGTTACCAAAAGGTTTATTTTTTTTTTCCGCTTTAAATACCAAAACTACAAAAATCAGTTTATAAACTGTTTTTCCAAAACAACCACCAAAACAAAACAATCCCCCGAATCAAAGCAAAACAAAATACTGTCAAAAGTGTTAATCAGCCTTCTAAGATTAAAGCCATCCACACACAGCCATGTGACTGGGAAGAAAAAGGGGGCTTGTTCTACTTGGTGACACATGGCCAGAAGGTTCCCAAGAGTAGCAATGGTTTATTATTTGAGAACCATGGAGTGGGTAACAGCTGTTCTGACTCTCCCCCTTCCTTCCAAGGGGAAACATTTCAGATTGAGTTAGACAGACTCTCTGAATTTTAAGATATATTTTTAACCCTTCATGGTTTGAACCTTCCCAACTTAGCCTACCTACTGTCCTATGGGTTGGTGATTTCTTTTTCAATAAATTGTGCAAACCAGAGCCCTTCTATGTAAAGGCATTTTGTAGTCCGTGATCGATGCAGATTGTCGCACACTCGGTCCCAGTCGGTGGGTACTGACCTGAACAAGGTATTGCTTTGCATAAATAGTCCATGGGAAGGAGGATCCACTGCAGTCTCTTCCCAGAAACCTTGTCAGGATCAGAGCGGAGGCACCAGCCTTTTGGTGGCTCTTCTGCCCCTCCCCTGTTCCCACTCCCTAGCCAAGGGATCTGTCGTTAAGGGTGCCAATCCAGAGACAGCTTGAGTTCTCCAGATAATACTCAAAGGGCAAGCTTTAGAAACAGCCAAAAACACAAACAAAACCACTGCCCTCATTTGCCTGAATGGGAACTGCTAGCTCTAGGGTTTGGCCGCTCAGCCACTTGGAAACCTAGTAAGCAAAGCCTTCGGCGTAGGGTAGGCTGCCGCAGCGATCCATGTCCAGGAGGTAAGCAGGGCTGTCTTCAAAGTGGGTCAGTGGCAGGGTCTCCTCCTCGCTGAGGTGGCACTCGGACTCTGCCTTCAGGAACGGACGCTGGTTGTCAGGGAAGGCCATGGAGAAAAGAGCATCCGGGTCACAGACAAATTTGTAGACGTATCGCTCCCCAGCCACCTAAGAGAGAAAGCACATTTACTGAGGCCCAGATGGCGGGGCATGGTGGGGACCAAGGGAAGAATGATGAGATATTTGTAAGTCACCAAGCTCTCAGGGAGCCAGGCTTGTCAGTAACTGATTATCCAAACCATTCAGATTTATTTCGATAAATCTGGGGGACCTGTTACCTGTCAAGTATTGTGTTGACACCAGGGCTCAGCCATTTGAGATATCTGAATTTCAAATTCATGCTGGACAGGCTCTTTTAGAAGAAAATTCTCACTGTCTTACAGTCACAGCTTAGAAAGAATGGGGACGCTTGGGCCGGAGCTTGGTGTTACAAGAAGGTACGAGGACTCAAAGGCGCAATGCCAGAGCCAGGCCGTGATTTCAGTCACCTCCGAAGTTCACAGTCTCCACAGTAAGCTTTGTTATTTTGAAGGGTTAGGAATTTGATTGGAGAGTCTACATGGACGTTTTAAGTTTATTCCAAAGCCAAAGAGAACTGCTTCTTGGCTTATCTGCAGTTTTAAATTACTCATTCCATGGTTCTGTTACACGGAGGGACTGAGAACTACCTTATATGGATTTTATGCATGATAATATTATTAGCACCAAAAGGCCTCATGATGTACTGATCAACCTAGGTCACTGGGAACCCATTCCCTGCTGGCTGTTTAGCATCAGTACAAGAGGACACATGCCACTGAAAACCAAACCCGAGGTAAAGCAGAGGGGCAAGGGAAAGTGGCTAAAATTACCAACAAATATGTTAGACTCAAAAATTCAAAATGTTGACTTTATCCTGCCCTTCAGTCATTCTGTCATTATTCTAAAATCTTTTCGATTGTAGAAATATGGCTTTGCTTCCAAATCATGGGTTTAAGAGGTCTGTTGTTACAGTGGCAGGTTGTGGAGGTAATGGTATAATTATGCTAATAGGTCTCACAACTAATTTTGTGGGGATGCTCTATGTCCGGTCATCAGAACATGGGGTGTCTGCACCAATGTTCCTTAGAACTCAAACACTACAAACCAGGGATGTGTGCAGGACACTGGATAATTAGCATTTTCACCAAGGGAGTCGTAAGGGTGGCAGACACGAATAATCAACCATCCCTGCATAGTTTTGCTAAGCCACAGGTTCCCATTAAATCTCTGGTTCCCCACCTCAAGAGTCAGTTCACAGGTGGAAGAGGGAGGCAGAACAGTATAGTGGAAATAATACTAGATCGGAAGCCAGGAGTGGATGGCTTCCTGTCTTAGATGGGTCATTAACATGGATTTTAACTTCTGTAAACCTCAATTTTCCCTTTCAAAAACAGAGGAGGTGGAACTATAGCTTTTCTTAGTCCCTCCCCACATTGGCATGCTGCCATTCGCCTTTTATTTAGTTCTCGTTTACTCACAGCTCATACACGTAAAAAATGTAACAATAATCCCTTGCTTTGGATAGCACATTATTTTTTCTGGAACATTCTCACATATATTAGATTGTAAGATAGAGCAGAGATTATTATCTACATTTGTATTGGAAATAGAGGCTTTGGGAGGTGAAGTGATTTTCCTCAAAGCATACGACTAATAAATGGGAGTATTCGGATTTGAACCCACCCAAGCCTTTTTCCAGTCCCTTCTTGTACTCTGCCTATTTTAATCTCAGAAATGAAGTTCTCTTCCAGGTCCTTAGAAAACCTAGGCACTAGCCATAGGGACAACTCACTGCAGTTAGTTCAAGTTATTGTGTCTTGGTTACATTCCCTCAGGTTGGAGCTAGAGTTGAGAAAAGTAAAGGAATAATGGCTCCCCTCTCTGAATTTAGGATTCTACCTGATAATATTAACATTAAAAGGTATGTGTGTGTGCATGTGTGTGTGGGTTGAGGGAATATGGGAAGTGGCTACTACTGGATTTGGGATTTCTTTTTGGGGTGATAAAATCTTCTAAAATTGATTGCAACGATGATTATACAACTCTGTGAATATATTAAAAACCACTAAATTGCACCTTTGAAAAAAGGGGGATCTAGGGAAGAGGGTGACCTCCCATCCTATGGTATCTATTAACTCTGTGCCAAACACTGAAGTTAAACCCCCCAATTCTACCCAAAGACACTTACACTCCTGTGGAAGATGCAACAAGTAATTTACAGTACAGAGAGAGGGCGGTGACAGAGGTGGGTGCAGGTGCTGATAGGAGCCGAAAGGGGAACCACATAATTCAGCTAGAGGACTCAGGTTCTTGTAGTGAAAAGGTGATTCCCGAAACAGGAAACAAATAGAAGCTGGCCAGGTAATGAAGACATTAGAAATGTTCTAGTTCTTAAGTAGGATGGTAGTATAATAGGTGCTTTTAAAAAAATTTTTTTATAGTATGCAATAATTTATATGAATGTGCTATGTATTCTTAGATAAATAAATACCACACTAATTAAGAGAAAGACATCTATGCTAGCGAAAGCAGTCAAGTGAGAGTGAGGAAATGAGAGTTGAATGGTGCCCAGGCTGGAAACAGCCTTAGAGCCTATATAAAGAACTTAAAAGTCTGGATTTTATCCAGAAGACCATCCATGAAAAGCTGTTTATTTTTTAAGGTGCTAAGAGGAATACGGGGTCACATTACCACCTACCTATGGAAAAGGTCAACCCGGCTTTAGTAGACGAGTTCTCAGCAGCAGTAATCACGTGCTTCTGCCAAGCACATCTTGGCAGCTACCACCACGTAGATTGTCTGAGTGTGTAAACGCCAGAGTCTGGGTACAGGGTAGAATCAGGTGGCTAAGCAAGGCCAGTTGGGGAGTTGCTGTCCCCATCTTTGGCATCCTCACAGAATTTTAGGACTGTGGTCCTTCACTTCTATTCCAATAAAGGTTGTGTGCTGCTTTCCTCAAAAGACCCTTCGTCCTTTATCCTACAACCTGCTACCAGGTGGTTCTGTTGCCATTTTACAAACCGTGGGTTTTTAACTTGAGTTCCAGTCTCTACAGGTTCTAAAAGAGGAGTAAGATTTTCTTACTCCTCTAACACTTTTGAGAACATTAAACCCACATACCTGGAGGTCTAGATGTAAAGACTTCACTGAGGCTCTTGCGGGAGAGGAGATCTTCAAACCGATTCCCACACATGATCCATTATGGATACAACCGTTGGCCCAAATGCCCAAATCGTCCGGGCATTTTCTTAATTAGAGGCGGTTTAAGTGCAGCAAAGGGGCCTGATTTTCCAGTGGTATGTGCCACCCACAGCCTCTGGCTTTCCCGTATACTCAAGAGTATTAAAGAGCATTTGACTCCTGTCTTAAGCTTGCTTTTCCAAGACTTTTCCCAACCACAGAATCACGTATGAGGCTAAACATTTTCTTACTACTCACCTTCTGCATGATGCCCTTTTCATAGTAATAGCGCAGAGAACGGCTGAGCTTGTCGTAGTTCATGGCTGGTCGGTTCTTCTGGATGCCCCAACGCCGAGCGACCTGAAGAGACAGGAAAGCAATGGAAACTCATTCCTTGGGCCTAGCAGTTTTCTCCTGATCCCAGGAGAGCCCGTTCTGTAACCTGACTGCTCTGGTCAATGCTCCATTTCCCTGACCTGGAAGGAAAAGCATTTAATTCCCTCAAGACTAAACATTAACAGAGGTGATGGTTCAGTTACAACTGCTAAGAGGTGAGACCTGGAGGTGGAAGAATCCTAGCACTGTGAGATAACAGAGGGCTTGGCTGATGTCCCAGAGGAAGCAGGCTCTCTACTGTTTCTCCACATATGAATTATTGACCAATACCCATAGACCATTAACATGTTGCCATTAAGTGCTATGGTTTCTGTAGCAGTCAATAAGGAATAATTAGAATGGTCATTCCTGAAATATTAGAAACACACTAGTGAGTTGCTAATGGGCCAGCAGAGCAAAAGTTCAATTCTAATAAGATTGGAGAGGGGCTGGGAGATGTTTACTTATTGCAGCTCATGGAATAAGGGGGGAATCAGATCATTTCAGCCCGCTGCCATCCAATCCCCTGCTCCCAGCAGACTTGCAGAATGGGCATTAAAACATGTAGCACCATTATCCACTTAATGAAAAATTAACAGGGTTTCCCAAACAGTTCTGAAGTGCATTATACCCACCCAGTCCACCTGAGGTGCAGTGATGGGGAGAAGTAATTGGAGCTTTGGGCAAAGAAGCCTTAGAGCCAGAAAACTTCCTAGTAGAGTTTTCCCAATTATCAGGACAGCCAAGCAATTTCTGTTCTCAAGTACCTCAACCACCCAGTTCCTACCTATAAGATGACTGTGTCAAGGAACAACCCTGGAAATGTGAATCTTCTCAGAGGTCTTAAAATGTATGCAAACCAGGGGTCATGTTTTGAACATTTTAAGCCAGTTGTGAAAACTTAAAAAAACAATAACAACAAACCCCCCCCCCCGTATTCCTTTGATTTTAAAAAACAAAACGTTAAATATGGAATGGGAAGAAGGAAGGGTGCAAGTGAAAAAGTAGATCACAAAACAGCATTTTGCTTAAAGTATTTGGGCAGAATGAAAACAACATCTGAATTCAGGATTCTAAAATGACCTTTAATAAGTACCAGAAATGATCTGATAAGTGGGGAGGAATGCGTCTGTCCTAATTACATTAGAATAATTTCATAGCCATGATTCCACTCTCCCTTGCAAGAAACCCTGTGAAAGTTAACTTTCCATTTCTCTACCTCATGCCCCTACGGTACACACGAGGTCCCGGGGTCTCCTCCTTTCTCCATAATACACCCATTCAGTTCTATCTTTGAAAAAGCCAAACTGGCAAAATTAACCAAAAATTACATCTCGAAACATCTGGAAATAGTGGTATAAAGGGAAGTCTGCTAAACTAATATACGTCCTCTGATCTGCTCAAAAGAAGTGACACTACGAAACTGTACTTAAATTACTGTCAGCCACAAGTGAGGCAAGGGCCCTTAAAAGAAGCCTGGCCTCACCATTTTACTATACTTAGTGGTGGAAAACAATTCTTGAATATTCTTCCACTTCAGCCACAACGTCTCTTTGCTGTCACTCGCTTATGCAATAGCTTACTGGAGAGGTTTTGTATGTGCACAGACTTCAAAGCATCTGTGGCGGCCACAGTTACTGACTCATCCTCTTGGGCCAGAGCCCTATGATTCAGTAGCCCTCACTGGGGCTGCTCCTTCTACAGTAATGCATAATGCAGCACAACTGCAGAGCAGCTGGAAATGAGGGCTGCCTCATTTCTGGGGTGAGGGGAGCAGGCAATGGTTTGTTACCAGCTCTTTCTGCCTTTCATCTTCCCCAATCGTTACTTTGATAGCAGGCTTCTTGAGGATGGAGGCTGAAGGAGTTAAAAAAAAAAAAAAAAGATCTGCATATTTTTTCCTCTTTTCAAGAGAGAGCAGCCATAGCACAGGGAGCGGCTCTTTCTGCAGCCCATCCTTTTACACTTCCCCATGGCATCAGTTATCTGCCACATGTTCAACAAACAACCCTACCCCCAAAATATTCATTAATGCAGATTCACAGTTAAAATGGCTCCAGATTAAAGTCGAGTCAGTCATAATTGAGAGGGTGCTAAGCTGGATGACTATCAAAAGACATTTGATTAGGGAGCCTGCCAAAACGCAGTTCTAAAACCACAATTTCCATGCACAGTGTAATGGATATTATGGATAATTACCCAGAGTGCACTACTCAGCCACACAGCTGCCTACAATTACGTCCCAAACAGCTTCCTCCTCCACTTCACCCTTCAAGCTCCCTGCAATGACGACTTCTTACAGCTTTTTCGAGGAGTTGGTATCTTCCTGACATTAAAAAGACAAGGGCCGGCAAGGAGTAGAGAGGAAGAAATACACAACAAATGCGGCATGTCCAGAGGCTAAAGTGCACAGATGGAACAGAACCATCCTGGATGAAGAGAATGAGCATTCGGAGTGCATGGAGTACGTGGGCATTTCAAGGTGGGGTGGAAAGGAGTACTTCCTGAAGACATGAAGCTGTCCAGTCAGCCGAGGGAGGCTCAAGGCCACCACAGGCTTGTCATGTGACTTGGACGCTTGGCATTTATGAGCATTCTGGATTAATATTAGTTTCTTCATTAAGTAAGAAAGCAGGGGCCCTTTGCCATCTGTTCATCGTTTTCTTTACCACTGATAGGAGAGCAGGAGATTCAATAACAGCTTTACAAAGGGTCATAACCAGGTTTACCTGCAGCTGTACAGCCTGTGCTTAGGCCTCAGGCAACGGCAATAAAGTAATAAAAGCTCCTGTTTGTAAAACGGGATAAATCAATAAGGGCTGCCCACATGACAGATTTACTTTCAAAAAGCCTCAGTGAGTCTAGGTGACATGCTTTTCGCAAGCCTCACATAAACCAGGCCAGTTATGAGGAAAAGAATGTGGGCCGATGGCTCTCCAGCATGGCTGCAAGCCTGAAACATGGCTGCAAGCCTGAAACATGGCTCCCCTTCTACATGACTTAGCCATAAAGAAACACTTAGAAAAACACAACAGTACCAAACTCTGGCTTTGAAGGTAGGTTGAGTCTTAACAGAACTTTACAATATGGGATGTTGACACATTTCCAGTTTCATGAATGATACAAGATAAGGAACACCATATGTATATCTCCTATTATAACTGCCTCCAATCCACATATTCTCCTCTTAACTTTCAGACCATTTTCTTCTTCCAAACCAAGTGCCAGGTTGTTACCTTCTGCTGTTAACCCTCATACCAACTTACCCCCTGTAGTGTGCTAACGTGAGCCTTGGTATTAATGGAACAACATTTAAAATTGCAGTTCTTGCTCAAAAATCTTCTGTTTCCAATTACAAATAATCCAAAGATACCTTTTGCTCCGTTGGTTTAATATATAAAATCTAAGTACATGCTACTAAAAGAATATGTCAGATTTTCAGGGCTATTTCTTTTTCCTTTATAATATCCCTAGATTCTAAATCAAATAGAAATTAAAAATCAACTCCTTCAGAATATGTTGAACTGAGAGCCTAATTTAATTTACTTTGTTGTATGATATTCAGGAAAGGGGTTCTAGGATGTGTCTTCTCCACTGAAGAAATGGTACTGGTTCTGTCCACAGGAATTTTTGTCAATAGTTCTGGGCAAACAGACAGTAACAATGTTAACAATGTTTCTTTTTCTATGAAGAAAATAATGAAGGTTTGTGTTATCTCTCAATTAGTGTGATGTCACAAAATACACTTAAAAAAACCTGAGCTCATAAGATTGACCTATCTTCGATAATTTTATTTCTTTATTTCTTTAGGTTAAAGCCATTTGAAATAGGCAGTGGGTAGTTGCAGCCTGTAATATATTACCAAAGAGTTATACAAATGTTCTGTAGCCTTCCATGTAGGCTATGACATGTGAGGGCCAACGCGAAAACAAGTTTATTACTGAAACAACACTTGGAAAAGACTTGCCAAGAGGAAAACCAGGCCCTATTTGGATATAAGTCTTTATGGCCTAACTCCCCAGACTTTGCAGAAGTGCTACTTTTTTGTGTGTATTCTATTGTACAATAGAGAACTCCGCCTGTCCATGAATTGTAAACTGTCCTATTAATAGGAAGGGCACTGACAAGCCCATTGACCCGGCCAGAATCTGAACGACAAGAGCATATCTAACACAGTAAAAGTCTCGAAGGAGAGCTAAACAACAACAAACATCGTCATCGTCAATGTCAATGAGTAAAACCATCACGCGAGGCCAGCACCCAGGGCTCACCTCCTCAGGTTCTATCAGCTTGAATTCCATGCCTCGGCCTGTCCAGGCGATGAAGTGGGCATTGGCTGGGTCATCAAGAAGGGTAACCAGGAACTGCCACAGCTGAAGGGAACCTCGCCTCTGGTAAGGGGGGCCCTCGCGATACATGGTGGGCTCTTGTTTGACTTTGCCTGTTTGGGACAAAGAAACGTGTAATACTTTAGTCTTAAGTTTCTTGGGGGATTCAGGCAAAACAGGGTTAATGCCAATTTGACGTGAACAAGACTGACGAGGTGCCCTGACATCTCCAACCCTCCAGCTTAGCAACAAACTGGATGGGGCTACTCACCTTCCAGTCTCTCAGGAACAACACAAGTGTCATCAAAGTACAACCGGGGATCTTTTTCATATGAAAAGCCTGAAGGAGAATTTAAAAAGAAAGGACATGTTGCTTAACAAATTCTCTCTGTGCTCTACTAAAACTCTGGATTTATGAACTAAAATCGGATTCTACCATTTCGTGTCCTAAGCCCTCTAACTGCAGTATCTATGCCAGAATGAACTTGGGGGGACTTCAGAAGGATTTAGCATTGGTGTTCCCATCTAATCACCTGAGCTTCAGTCAGAGAGCCCTTGGTTCCTGCTATTAGAGCTAAGACTGCAGGGAAGCACTGAGTCACCAGGAAGCTCCTTCACATCTTGCTTAAGGTGTCCGCATGGATCAGTGTTGCGGTGACTAAGACCTTTCTATCTAAAAAGACATCTCACCTGTTTCAGTCGGTCTAGCTGCCTAGATTTCATTGATTTTATTGTACGTAGTCTTGACACTTTCAACCTTTCTTATAACTTGACCAGGCTGCCCATTCCATTACGAAAGAGCTTGGAGAAGAGGGAAGGGTGCCAAAAGGAGTAAAGACTTGAGCCTGTGGAGGTCTGCGATGAGAATAACTTTCAAAGCAGGTCGGAGTTCTTACTACCTGACACAGTGGAAGGAATCTGAAGAGACTTTCTAGCAAAAAAAACTTATTCATTGAATAGGTAACAAAACAGAGGCTGTGAAAGGAAAACTGACTGATGCAACTCCGCAGGTAAGCAGAAACGAAAGGAAGGTAGGGCAACAAGTGGAAGGGGTCGAGGAGGAGGAAGGATGGCCTGACAGTCTCAATCCACAAACCCTAAATATGCATTCCGTGCTGATCGCCATGTCACCAGGCACCCTGACAAAATCAGCAGTTCAAATCAAAGCCAGTTAACAGACAGGCTTGATGGGACCACATCCTTCTCTGTGGTCTAGCCTCCTTCGGGTGTAAGCACTCTGGTGCACCCTCCCCTACCAGCACACTTCTCAGGAGAAAGCACCAGACGCTCCCATCTGGTGAACGATGCTCCCTGCGCTCAGCTCTCTGGTCCATTCATCTGGCTGTGTAGGACAGGTGTATGCGTGTCGGGCATGTAGGAGGGACGGGCAGGGGAAGGCACTCTCCAGTGAAGGGCTATCATTAGATCTTGAGAGAGATTTGCTGTAACTTGAAAAATCCACAGGTAAAGGTGCCAAGAAATAATCTGCTGTTCTTTCTTCATGATCAGCCCAGATCACGTTCTTGGCAGGAGCAGAGCCATTTTTAAGAGGCCTGAGACTAGGAAAACACTCTCCAACTTAAAGGAAACTGAGATTGTTTTGAGGTTTGTATGATTCATTTTTGTTTCCTTGGCTCCAAGCACTACTTCTCTGTTTGCTTAACTACCTGAAGGATGTATATTTTATTGTCATTTATTTATTATTTAATTCAATAAATATTTTTGCCAGGAACTGTGCTAGGAGGAGGTAGACAGAAAAACACGGACTCGGTGCCTGCTCTCATGGAGTTCACGTTCCAACTGGTGAAGACAGACGATAAAGTAGGGAAAGAAAATGAGACATGGTGTAGTATCAAACATTAAAGAGTGTGGGCCATGCCCTGGCCGGGCAGGTCGATCCCCAGTTGGGAGAACCAATGTTTCTCTCTCCCTCTCCCTTCTCTCTCTGAAGTCAATAAACATATCCTTGGGTGAGGATTAAACAAAAAACAAAACAAAACAAAAAAAGAATGGCTTAAAAAAAAAGAAAAAGAATGTGGGCCATGGGCCCAGACTGATGGACCTAGATTAGCTATGTAACCTTGAGTAAGTTAATTACCTTCTCTGTGCTCCAGTTTCCTCATCTGAAGACTGGGGAAGATAATAATTCCTACATTATACGGTTGTGAGAATTTAATGAGTTAGTATTTATTCTGTTCCATGGATTTATGTTTATACCGGAGGGCCAAGAACAACTCCTGGTAGATATGTGCAATGATAGTTAAAAAAAGTTAAGATAGTTACTTGTACATTGTGATAAGTACTATTAAGAAATTAACTGGATAATGTGAGAGCTCTGTATTACATTCTCTCTCATGGATTCTAAATTCCTTGAGGATAAGGACCATGTTCGGAATATCTTAGTATCCTCATAGCACCTAGTACATAATATGTGCTCAGTAAATATGTAAATGAGAGAATGTATAGTCTCCATTAAAAGATTTAAGAACACAATGCTAACTTTTAGGCCAAGGATTCAGTGACTCCTATAATAAATTTATTTTCCAATTCGATATTAGAAAACTGACTTTTATGACAAACTGTTATAATTTATATCAACAAGAATTACATAATCCATCATACTTCATGCTTTTTGCCTTGACCGCCAGAAAACTATAAATTTCCTGACTTTCCGTATGGATTCTGACAACTCCGGTCATGTTTGAACGGCCTTATTATAGTCAGTATAAGTATACTACTTCGACATTCACATATCTGTTAAACTTGCCATGTTATTTTTAGAGCTTTTGTTCCTCTAAGGTTAAGATAATACAGTCATAGTACATAGGGGAAAAAGTGTAAATCTAGATTATGTTCTAGGTTTGGTTTTCAAACTAATCAGATGAAGGCCTGCCCATGAGGATCGTTTTGATGTATTTTGTGGTTTCTAGTTGTTGCCACATGTGGTTCTCTAAAACATCTGGAAGATGCTGTTGGTTTAAGTAAAATTTAAGTCAGTTGAATTTGCGCCAGCAGTTACATCAGTTGTGGCCACAACTATCTAATCACTCAAATAAAGGTGGCAGGAAGGAAGGACCTGTTCGAGGAGCAAAGTAGAAATGACAGGTTCAAAAGAGTACGCGAAGATTCCAGGTGAACGCTAATGCAAGATGACTATCTTAGTAAGCATAGATGCCAATCAGAAACACTTGTTTCTCTAACTGTTTCACTGGCATCTGTGGTCAAGCCTATATACAGAGAAAAACCATGTCAGTAATTTCGAGCAAGTTAAGAACACAGGGCTCTTGGAAATGAATTTCACTGTGTGTGGGGGGCAGGGGAAGGAATGGGAGAGAGTGGTGGAAAAGAACACACAAACTTGCCAAATACTGTGTGTAGTAAGCAGCCCAGTGCCTGACTAAAAATATTTCCTTTAAGAGCATGCTCCTTCTTAAATGTTGTAATTATGCAAAATGTTTTCCTCCCCCTTTTCCCCCCACTCCCTCTTAGTTTGCTTGCTGTAGACATCAACTGTTTCTGTAGAAACA
This sequence comes from Mormoops blainvillei, assembly GCA_004026545.1. Classification (NCBI taxonomy): domain Eukaryota; kingdom Metazoa; phylum Chordata; class Mammalia; order Chiroptera; family Mormoopidae; genus Mormoops; species Mormoops blainvillei. The sequence goes on along the minus strand of PVJD01001435.1, from coordinate 85,293 downwards.
TTCGGGAACCTGGAAGAGAGCCCCACACAGCTGTGCCCATCACAGTCAGAGGTCCAGCAGATAGCCCTTCCTTCGCAGGCTGGACACTCTCTCAGAATATCCCCAGTGCTCAGGGCAACAACGCCTGGTCTCCCCTCTGACCAAGTCAGCGAGAAGCAACTACTTATTGAAATCACTCTTGTGAACCAGTCACTTACGAAAGCCAGCCAGTGCTTCACAGTGCTGTTTCTATCAGTTCTTTCAACCTTCCTCTAAAAACTCCAGGGAACAGTGGTTTATCAATTTTGGATGCACATTAGAATCGCCTGGGGAGCTTTAGAAACTACTAACCCCTGGGTCCCACCCCAGAATTTCTGATTTAATTGCTCTGGGTAAAGCCTGGACACCAAATGTTTTAAAAGTTCCCCAGACGAGTCTAACGTATAGCCAAAGCTAACTCTCTACAGTAGTTCTGAGACTTGAGTGTGTATCCCCTGGCTTATCGAAACATGGATTGCTGGGGGATTCTTATTCAGTAGGTCTGGGGCGGGTCCTGAGAATCTGCATTTCTAACAAATTCCAGGTGAAGCTGATGCCATGGTTTCGAAGAATCATTGTTCTAGGTAGTTATGGAAAGATGAATAGGACAGAAAATAAGGCCCACTCCTGGGGGAGCTGCTCTAAGGGGAAAATCCCTCCCACATTTCAGTGTTCAGAAGAGAGGTCCTACATCTACCACCTCAAGTCATGACATAATTCCTAAGTTCCGGCTTAGGCCAATAGTGTTACATGCAGCTGTATAACCTCCTTGTATGGGAATGTAGAAACCAGGCTGGTTTGTTTTTTCTTCATATCATTCCCTGAACTCTTAAAAAAATTAGGGTTATTGCCACTGAAAATGACTGTAGCCCTCACAGTGCTCAGGAGTGTACCTCAAACCCTGTGTGCAAAATAACTGAAGATTATGCTCAATTAGCTCTCATATTCATGAGCTAAGGAAGTTTAACCTATGATCTCAAATCTTAGCCTGGAAGCTGAGCAATTTTCAGTTTCCCTGGGGTGGGGGGGAATATATATATATATATATATATATATATATATATATATAAATTTTATTTTTTTAAAGCTCCTTACCTTCATGGCTGCTGGAGAAATACCCCCCTCTCATGTAGGACGACTGGCAGTTAGGCACTTCTGAAAGAGAAACACAGACATGCACACTCTCATCAATAGTTTCCGCAGGTGAATCAGCACATCAGTTGCACTGCAGCTCTGCAGTAAAGCCCCAAACCTTTCCCTGTTCCAAGGTCATGTCTTTTTTTTGGCCTTGTCCTGGGAAGAGGTACCACCCTAATAAGCAACATGGAAAACACTATATAACCCATTATCTGAAAGTAGGACTCTTGACTCCTAATCAAGAGAACTGAGAGAAAAAAATGATACCTCATTCTCACAACTTGCTCATTTTAGAAATTAGTTTAACACCAAACCTAGTGAGAGTTAATGGCAGAAGAAATTGGCTTTTAAAAGGCCAAGTTGGCCTTCTGCCTATAATGACTCCATGGTTTTGGGGTCTGAGGGAGAGGAGGGTCATTTGAGATCTTCCCAATTTGCTTCTTTATAGCTGATGGTCACATCCAATACTGCTGCGAGGGGTAAAGGTGTTTTTAGCCCCAAGCGACTGGGGGTCTGAAGCTATGAAGCTAGGACAAGTACTGGCAAGAGTGGGTTTGGCAAGTACATTTTCACCATGCTGGGACTGTTAGAATGAAACCCATGCATAAGTGATCTCTTCTTCTGGCCATCATGATATCGAGGTGTGCACTGAGAGAAAGGACAATGAGTTGAGTTGTGCCCACGTAGGACAAGCCTACACACCAGGAACACCACTCAGATCAAAGAACTACAGATATGGTAACATCTGCTGACTGTGTGGCTATAAGGGGGTGGAGTAGAGTAAAAAACTCACCAGGACAAACTAAATGCCAATCCCAAAGGAATAATGTTGCTGGTCATGCTACTCCTGAGAATAATACATCAAAGCCTTTAAGAGGGATGCCAGTGGAAATTTTACAAGCTATCAATTCCTACACTTGGTAATTTTTCTATCATAAAGCAACAGATGTCTCCCTTCTGCTTACCTCCCCAGCGTTTTCCATAGCCAATTTCTGCCTGAATTTAGCAATCTATGTGTTATCTCACAAAAGGCCCAGAGTAAATTCTTTATCCTACTTCATTTGCAAAAGCCATTCAAGCGCATACAGCCTGACCCCGCCCTAGGGTCTTCAAGAAAAGCATGCCCAGGGAAGGCAGAAAACCTACCCACCACCCTTAAATTCCTTTGGCACTGACTGAAAAAAAAAAAAAAGTGAAAAAATTTAAGTCATTTCCGAATGGAGGAAACAGTTTCTAAATGTGCAAGCTGCAATCCAATTCTCCTTTCCCCCAATGATCTCAGTTAATAAGCCTGATCCATAACATATCTAGTCAGTGAATGAGTGTGTGTGGAAGGGGGACAGGAGGGACCCCAAGTACAGCTTAAACTCTTGACATGCTCAAGGTTCTGGACAGGAGTAACCCATAACCAAATAATAGGCACTCTAACGTGTTATACCTCTCCCTGTGCACACCAGCAGCTGCCGAAGGACACAGGAACCTTCCCAGATGAAAGCAATCCAATAGAGCAGTGAATCCAATAGAGCAGCGAATCCAATAAAGCAACCAACAGGACGCCTTTTCCATGGTGTACCCAGCACCCCATAAAGCTACGATGTCCTAGGTGCTTTCTTGGAAGGCCACTGATTTCAAGAATAGAAAAGAGTCCCATGCTACATGTGGGCTCTCTTTCTCATTTTCATATTGAAAGTTTATGAATCTGTTGTATTCAAAAAAGCCATGGAACTAGGGGCAGAGCTAAGATGCAAACAATAATACTCCCTGGGTCCTGTGACCCTAAGATAGTAAGCCTTTTAATACTCTTTAAAAGTATCACCAAGATTGGACCCCTAGCAATCTTCAGGCTCGGCCTCAGAGGTGTATTGTGTACCATTTCTGAATGCTTCCTGCACTTCCTACCATTTGATGGCTTTTATGCCATCAGTTATATTCAGTTATGCATAAACATGTCTGCTTTACTAGCTCTTAAGTTCTTTGAAGGCAAGTTTTATAAAACTATTCCCCAAAGTCTTGTATGTAGGACATTCAATAATACCCAGAAAGATGAATGTGAAAATGAGGAAAGAAATAGCATAACTTCACACTAACCTGAATCAACGCAGTAATCCCGGGGCTCCTGCTTGATTCCCATTGGTGACTGGAACCCATGTGCTGGGGGGCCTGGCATGCCTGGGACCCCATGTTCATAGAGTGGGTCATGGTATTCTTGTTTGAATCCCTGAGGGGGTGGGGGAGCTGCAGGGACAATAGGTTCTGACATTTGCCGGTGGTAACTGGGGCGATTATCTCCAGGAACTCCTGACTGAGGAGGGAAGGGATGGCAGGGTTCAGATAATTGTCTCTGAAATCTGCAAGAAGAAAATACTTATGTTGTTTAATTAAGAACATCACTAATACCTACTATAATTTAGCATTAAGGATTAGATGTTCAGATAATGAAATTATTTGCAAAGTACTTATTAATACTTATTTCTTTTTTAAAAAAATACTTATTTTTGAACATTTTACCCTCTTTCCAAAATTATGTCACACATTTCAAACCTCCTGAGTCAGGGACAGGCAAAAAACAATCAGAGCAATGACATGGTAGCTTCTTATTTTCCATGCAATATACAGATATTGGGTCAGATTAATATCTGAATATACAAAAGTAATTATTTGCAAATGGTCCTAACATAGACATACACGTTTGTCCACTATTTCATTCATTCTCTCACATGTAGATACAATTAATTTTTAAAGACCAAAGAATACAAATTAACCAGTTAGAAAATGTAGTTAAAAAAAAATCTCATATGTAACAATAAAAAATATAAAAGGTCCCTAGGAATAATCAGGAAATGTGTATGCCATTTAGGAATAAAAACTTAAACCTGTTTTCTGAGGAAAAGAGAGAAGATGTAATTTAAAAAAATATTTAGGACTTCGAAACTGTTGATTCAATGAAAATTATTCCATAAAGGCAATCTTCCCGACCAACTTGACAAAATGACCCTAAACTTTATTTAAAAGATTAAATAATTTTTAAAAAAGATTTTATTTATTTTATTTTTAGACAGAGGGGAAGGGAAACACCAATGTGTGGTTGCCCCTCACATGCCCCCTACTGGGGACCTGGCCCACAACCCAGGCATGTGCCCCAATGGGGGAATTGAATAGGCGACACTTTGGTTTGCAAGCTGACACTCAATTCACGGAGCTACACCAGCCAGGGCTAAAAGATTAAATAATTTTTGAAAAGAAATAATGATATATTAGATATTGACAAATATTATAAAGCCACAATGACTAAAACAGGAATACAAGAAATGAAAGATAGGCTGTCAAAAGAATTAAATGGAAAGTCAAAAACTGTCAAATATATTCCAAAATTTACTATTTGTTAAGTTAGGCGTTTCAAATTAGTGGGGAAAAAGGCTGAACTTCTGTTTTATACCATATGCTTAAGTTAATTTCATATGGAATAAAGATTTAATATGACACCATGATAGTAAAGTGAATATATACGAAAACATATGATCTTGGAGAAAAAACCTTTTTATACATGGTACCAACAGCGGAAATCATCAAGATAAATATTGGACATACCTCATTGTATAAATTTCTATAAATCAAAAAACAGCAGAAACAAAACCAACAGAGAAACAATAAATGGGAAAAAATCTGTAACAGAAAATAACAGAAACAAACCCCAAAATTAAACTAATTGGGGAAAAATTCTCTAATAAATAGAGCAATGTTAATATTGTTGACATAAAGGGCTTTAAGGAAAATCAATAAAAGATGAACATCCCAACAGAAAAAATGGGTAAAAAACATAAATTGAGGAAAATCACTAAAGAAGGAACACTGACAGTCATAAACAAAACGTTTAACTTCATTAGTAATCATAAGGAGAGAGGATAAGCAGGCACTTAATAAATCTGTGTCTGGCACATAAAAAAACACCAAAATCATAGATATGGTTAGGTAAAACAACAAAGATGGTCACTAGTACAAATATCTAACAAGGGAACTGGCTAAGAATGTGGTAATATAGCCATTTAGTTGAAAGGAATCATCAAATATGATGCAATATACAAATATGTAAGGACTTGCAAAGGTATTTTTGATATATTAAGGTAGGCTGTTAAAGAGTACAAACAGCATCAAATTTTTGCAAAAATAAAAGAAATATTTATGGTGTTATATAAAATCCTGGAAAGATTTGCACCTAAATGTTCACACTGTTTATCTTTGGGTGGTGATTTTTTTTTTTTACTCATCAATAATTTAATAAATATGCATTATTTTAAATTAAGATACAACGAAAAAGCCATTCCTGTTGTTTAATGAGTCCCACTAACATCCTTTAGCTGTCAGAGAAATCCTGATGAGCGCCACTGTCCCTGCCCTGTTGGGAAGGCAGGGTAGTAACGGGAAAGCCTGAGGTCCTGAGTGAAGCCACTTACTAGAGAGGTGACGGAAGGCAAATTTTCTTGGTTTCAGTTTCCTCATCTGTCACATGGGGCTGTGCTTTCCATACAAATGCTACTGGAATGATGAAATAAAATGTCTACAAAAGCATGGTTTCTGACACAGCAATAATCGCTGATGGACTGGGGTTGGCATCAGGAGGTGGGTGCAGGAGCTAGAGATGGTGACCCTCAATGTGAGGCTTCGATTCATGAAATATGCATAGGGCGCTAATCTGTGTGTATAAAGAAGAGCATTTGTAAATATATACCCTGAGGTAGGAAATACAAGCCAAGGTTCAGGGGAAAAAGTAAAGGGTTTTAGAACAACAAATTTCAGTAAGTTTTAAAAATCAACAATATAATTCTGTAATAGGAAGGTCTTACTCTCTACTTTTAGCTTGAATCCTATTAATAGCTTGATTTGAATCAATCTCTGGCAACAGGTGGCCAACAGATTTCTAGGATGTCGAGATTTAAAATCTTAAACTGAAGAGATTGGGTGCAGATAAAGCACTGTTTGGATCAGGGTATAGCATGGCTCTCACTCTGCGTCGTTACTACCCTATCGAAACTAGAACCCTAAGACTGCTTTATAACATAAATATCGCCAAACAATTTTACATATATTTATCCTTTTATCCCAGACGCTAAAAGCATCAGAATCTACCTGGCCAATATGTTAAATAAGTTTTTTTTAACTATATAAGGCAGAGTGTGTTGAGAGCCCTTCACTGAGGTACTGAATGCATTACAGTGGAACTTCACAGGAATGAGATTTTCTAGGTTGTTGTTATTTAAGGGAAAACTTGTACAGTCTTTGAAGAAGTGTAAAACAGACAGTTGGGGTTAGATCTGACATTTAGAATATGGGCACCAGCAGCACAGAGCAAACCTGAGTTTCTGAAAAAAATTTTGAAGAAGTGGGCCGAAAGGAAAGACGAAGGTATTCGTAAGGCCTTATTTTTATAAAGTACCCAAACCTTATAAGAGCAGGAAAGAATGGTAGTAAGGGCCCTGTTCTCTAGCTTTCCCCTCTGCCACCCTCTTACACCTTCAAAGGTGACCTCCACACATCACTTCATTTGGCGGCTCTGAGATGGCACAAACCACTCCGTTCTGTAACCAGAGCCCCTGCAGCTGGCAGGCCCAATCACTCCACTTCCGCTCAGTGCTCATCGTCTCAACTTCCAGAATGGAACTCTAGAGCTGTCCTGGTACAGCCCCTCCAGGAAAAGGCACTTCCATATGGGCGCCAGCCAATACCCCCATCCCTCCTCCCAGGGTAACTCTGAGGATTCATGAAACTTAGAGGCCTGGGATCCACAGACAGATTCTATAATTGGGATTGTCCTATCTTGGTTAGTTTCGAGGGAGTAGAAGTGGCGAAGGGGATCTTAAGAGTAGGTCACAAAACCAATGTATTGGGAAGAAAGATTCTCAGAGCTTGCTGCTGATAACGGCTTTTATTTGCAGAGATTAGTAGACTAATTCAGTTCTTCTCCTCAAAATACATTCTATGAACTTTACTCACTGACCTTCATTTGAACTCCGTTCCCCGCTGCAGTCCCTTTGAAGTGTCTAAGAATGTGTTGTATACACAATACAGTTATGACAAAGATGCCACTTGTTTACTGAGGCAGGCAATCACTTTCAGTGGAAGAGCAGCCTGGCTCCTAACAAACCTCTCCCCCACCTCCCCACCCCCCTCCACCCTCATAACTCATTTCCCAGCAGAACTCAGGCCACAGTGAACTCACAGTTGATGAGCAAAAGGAGACTTCTGACTACCGAGGGAGCCTAAATTCAATACGTTACATATTAAGGCTTCTTCAGTGCCAGTTTATTTAAAGAACCAGTTATTTATTTATTTGTCAGATTTATATAGTGCCTTTCCTCCCAAGAGCTCACCCACGCTACCAACATTTGGTTTACGTTATGAAAACCGTTAAGATGCTTTTTCTGCATTTCCTTTTCTGTTTCTGCTGCCAACACGCAGAGTAAACACAATGCTTAGAGGAAAAAAGGAGAAACGGGTAGATTCCATGAAGGCTACACAGTGGCTGTGGGTGCCAAGTGAAGCAGTTGACGGGTCGGAGGCCAGCTGAGAGATGATACATAAGGATCAGCTAAGACACCAACACCGTGTATTTCATATTTCCGTTAAGGCTAAGAGAAGACAGAAAACAGAGATGCAGCCAGCATAGCTGGGTAAGAGGCTCTGGCTGTGAAGTCAGAACACTGTAGGCCAATATCCAGTCTTTACCACTTACTAGCTGTGTGACCTTGGGTGAGTTATGTAACTGCTCTGAGCCTCAGTTTCCTCGTAACTAAAACAAGGGCAGCCAGGATACCTGTCCAAAAGTCTGTTGTAAAGATTAGGTAAGATAATGCATGAAACAGGGTTGTTTAAGACTCTGTTAGGTTCTTGATATTCGTTACCTTCAAACATCGCCATCAACTGTACCATTCTCTCCCAGAGGCCAGAGCAAGCCAAATTCAGAAGTTATGCAAATATAAGGAAAAGTCTTAAGAAACTGGGAGCAAATACTATCACACACACAAAGCATAAAAGTCTACTAGTTGCCTTCCCAATATCCAGTTTCTTCTCTCAGAAAGACAATGCTGATTTATTTATTATTATTTATACATATTTTTAATCCTCACCTAAGGATATGTTTATTGACTTTAGAGAAAGAGGAAGGGGGTGGGACCGGGTGGGGGAAGAGAGAGAGGAAAAGCGAAACACTGATATGAGGAGGAATCATCCACTGGTATGCGTCCTGACAGGGGATCGAGCCCTCAAACTTTTGTTGTAGGGGACGACACTTCAGTCAACTGAGCCACCTGGCCAGGACTTGAGAATGCTGATTTATATTCTGGGTGGCAATGTGCTACCCAGCGTCATAGTAATGTTTATTTTTCCTGCCATATACCAAGAGCCAGTCACCACTGCAAAACAAAACCCAAACACTGTCTCTAAAAGTACACCAAAGAGCTCTGAAACAGCTCTCAGGGCTCTGTGAGGCCTGTCAGTTCTGCTTAGACTCAAAATGGCCCATCTAAATGGCGATAAAACACTCAGTGTTAAAACTTTAAAGGACTAGAAAGCTTGTCTGATTTCTCGAGATCAAATAAGGAAGAAGGAAGGTGGTATAAATATGAGATGTCCCCAATATAAAATAGTGAAAGTATTACTTTTATATGTACAACGTTAATAAGTCTAATGATAAAGAAACATGATTAGGGATAAAGAGTGCTTTTTACATTTTCAAAACTTGCAATTTCTAAAACCGTCGTATCCATATCATTTTAGGAAGATTCCTTAAGTATAGTTTCCTTTATGAAATATAAGCGTTTTTAAAAAGTAAAATTGTCATAGAAGTTAATGTTTAATAAGTACCTTCTCTGTGCCAATATGATTTCACTTAATCCACCCAATGATACTATGTGATATTTATTATTCTCCATTTTCAGCCAAAAACAAAGAAACCAACTGCCTCGTTGAGGTCATACAGATAGGAAGTATCAGAGCTGGGATTCAATCCCAGGTCTGTTTGTCAAACTCCAGAGCCACTGGCCTATACTGTTTCTACAATTCTTTCTATAATTGTTTTTAAATACTCTCTTGATGACATTTAAATAAAAATCATATAGTCCAGACAACAAGAAAACTCTCGCATGTTTGGAAATTAAGAAATATATTTTTAGCCCTGGCTGGTGTGGCTCAGTGGGCTGAATGACGGCCTACGAACCAGAGTCGCTGATTCGATTCCCACTCAGGGCATATGCTTGGGTTGTGGAGCAGGTCCCCAGTTGGGGGCCCATGAGAGGAAACCACACAGTGATGTTTCTCTCCCTTTTTTTCTCCCTCCCTTCCCCTCTCTCTAAAAATAAATAAATAAAATCTTTAAAAAGATATATTTTACAAAAACTTCAAGACTGGAAGAAATAATAGGAAACAGTTGGAACTGAATTTTTAAAATACCACAAATCAGAAGTTGTGGGGTACAGCTTAAGTAGGATCTGGGCAGGGAAAAATAGTTGATTACCCTAACCAGGGTATTTTTGGGAATGAAAGGAGGGGCTATTAGTAATTACATCTATACAAGACATGAACCATAAGCGACCCAGGAAAAACTAAATGTATGGCCATCCAGCCTTAGAAGAAGTTTTATTTGGTTATATGTTTATATGCATATTATAAAGAAAAAAGCTATAAATTAATGAGCTAATCATCCAACCAAAGAAGTTAGAAAAAGAAAAACAAAATAAACTGAAAGAAAATGAAAAGAAGATATTTTAGTAAAAGCAGAAATCAATGAAACAGAAAACATCCAAAGGAGGATGAGTAAGGCCAAAGTTAATTTGCTGTAAAGATGAATGATACTGTCTGCCAAGGTTAAGAAAGAAAACAAAAGTCTAGATAAATATCAAACATGAAAAAGGGCATAACTGCTGATGCTATAGAGGTTTTCTTTTTAAAGAAAATGTTATAAACAACTTTATGCCAGTTAATTAGAAAACTCGCACGAAATGGAAAAATTCCTGGAAAAAAATAATTTATTAAATTCACTCAACTAAATAGAAATCTCAGAGCAAGACTATGAAAGGTGAAGATGCTGAATCAATATTAAATATGTTCCCACAAAGATAGCATTAGGCCCAAATGGTTTTCCCGATAAATTCTTCCAAAAATTCAAGGAATAAAGAATGTCAATTTCACATGAACTATTCCAGAATATATAAAAAGGAGGACACCCTCTACTCATTTGATAAGTATCATCTTAATGCTAAAACCCAACAAGAACAACACAAGAAAAAGTATACATTATTCTCAATTAAGTGATCCAGAAGTCCTAACTATATATGGGAAAACCAACTCCAGCAACGTACAGAAGATAATACATAACGGGTAAGTTAGGTTTATCATAAGGTTGGTTCCACATAAATCAATTCACTCTCCACATGAAGAAATTAAAGGAGGAAATTCCTCTGATCATCTCAAGAGAGGGAGAAAAGGTGTTTGGTAAAATTCAATATCCATTCTATTAAGAACTCTCAGTAAATCAGGGATAGAAGGAGATTTCTTTATCTTGAATAAAACTTAACAAAAAAGAAAAAAACCCTACAGTAAACATGGTGAAATGCTGAAAACAGGCTCTCTAAAGATTCAGAACTAAAAACACCCTCACACTAACCATTAGAAGTATATTATTGAGTCTGTGAAAGAAGGCTCCATTAAGTATCTACGAAACTCAGTTTCAGATGCCAACGTGAGTTTGTGCCTCCATACACAACACGCTGTTAACAAGGGTGCAGGGAGAGAAGATGGATTCACTTCATTCCAGACCAGGATACAAATGTGACTCACAGTCAAGTTCTTCCCTCTCTAAAAGCTACAAAATAAAAAATGAACAGTAATTTATTAGGGATGGATTTTAGGAGGGAGAGGAAATGAGAGGAAAAACTTGAATATCTTAACTGTCTTTATCTATCTAGTATCTTTAAAGAATGACTGATCTACTAAATCACAATTTCAGAAAACTTAAGATCACCCTTTTAAGCTTTGAAGCTTCGATCATAACCACTGCGGGAGAGAGCGAAAGCAGGTTAGGCCATTCACTCCCCCTCGGAAGAAGCCTGATCCTTTCCAATGACTCTGGGGCACTGTATTCTGACTATCAATTTCGGCAGGATAGCCTATTATGATACTAATGCCCTCAGGGTGCACCAAGAAGCAGAGGATTTTTCCACCAGCAGCAACATTTCTAAAAATTTTGTCTTTTCTTGAGTTTTTGCTTCTTGATACCAAGTGAGCAAGATAGCAGTATATTCCAAAATTCTTAGTGATCAATTTCTTACTGGTGCCTCTTCAGTTGACTTGCAGAGACTCAAGATGTAATGAGAAATGGTACAGTAAAAGGCAAAAACATATCTGGCCAGTACTACGGGCATAATGTAAGAATATTTTCTAAGTTCCACCACCTAGCCCATGTAAACCTGGTAAACGGTAAGATGAAAAACTTCTGAGAATGGGATGGCCGAGTGAAAAGCACTCCTCTTCAAGAAGCAGCTGTGGTCTTTAAGGATAAATGGAACATGTCTGAACATGCCAAATTCCATGCTTTTTCCCTCCTTGAGAGGAGGAAATCATGAATATAAATCACGCTTGCAAACAAGTATTTATCTTCTAAAAATAAATTTTGAGTTGTGAAGAATTATATACTAAGATTGTATAAAACTTTATACTTTTGACCAGATTGTACTTTAGTTGTTTAAAGTATAATCTTAGCAAACTACTATCACTTCATCAATAAACGTAATGAAGACAAATAAGATACTGGGCTGAATGTGGTCTAAAAAAGGGTGTCTAAATCATGATTTTTAAACCTCAAAGGGTTTACTGTGCTCAACTGAAGCGATAAGGCACATAGTGAGCAAAACAAAACAGATGTGTTATGATACGGGTTCAGTAAGTGATGAGGGAATTCAGTAGGATTTGATAGTGTAGGAGGTGGCTTACATTCTGGTAGTTCAAGAGGTAAAGAGATGGATAAAGTTCGAGGTCAGAACGATTTCTCAAGGTCAGCTTTTAGCAGACATTAGTGAATGTTAGCAACACCCTGCTGCCTAACCCTAACCAAACCATATGGATGGCAAGAGTTAGTGTTTGGTTTCAAAATATAGGACCCTGCTTTTGGCTACGTGACATTTAGGATGTCCTTTAGCTGCTCTAGGCCTCATTTTATTAATTGCAAAAGTTTTTTTTTTTTAAACTCTGTCTTGTTTAGAGCTATGAAAAGGTTCATAAGAGAATGTATTTCCTTCTATCCCTCAAAATATCATATATTTTTGTTAAAGAGGTTAGTTTTTTAAGTAATATTCCCTCTAATTTAAACAAAAAATTAGCAAAGAACAAACTACAGTTACTAACAGGAGTGATCTGTTCCATTTTGGGGCAGGCAGAAAGGTTTTAAATGAGTGATTATTAAGCCTGTTATCGGACATGGCTGCAATTACTATTACTTTTACAAAATCAGACCAGAGATTTCAGTTTGTCTCATTTTCTGTGAGCTACCCAGTATGTGTAAGCAAAATCATTTGTTCTTTTATACATGCATTTTGCATTACACAGATATCACATTATCTCCTTAGTAATAGACAAGGGCAATAAGAGTAAAATTCAGAGTACTGAGTACTTGTTACTTAAAAAAAAAAAAAAGTAGGTGTTTTGGAGTCGGGATGGGGTTGAAAGAGGGGGCTGGGTCATGATTTCTCAAACTGTGACAATGATATATCCAGAACCACCAAATCAATCTCTGTGGTGCAGCAAGAAATCCGCATAAGCCCCCATGGGAACCCTGTACACTCTCAACTTTGAGACCACAGTGCTCCAGTGCATAAGCCTAACTGCCCCAGTGTTGTTTTTATTTATGGATTCAGGACTTCACCCTTCTCCCCAAGTCTCTCAAGGATCTCTGCATCATCCCAGTGTGTGTGAGGTCTTTTTATTTTAGACTAATTGCCCTAATTACATTAGACGGTAGGAGGAAGGATGTCCAAGATGGGCAGATAAATTTCTGGGAGGAATTCTCCGAAAAGAAATACCTACTTTTTGGTTCTTGCCTCTTTCCTCTTGGACACCTAAGGGCAGAAACTCATAAATCTCAGGGATCGAGCCTCTTCCTTTTGGGAGGAGGCTGTGTACCCTGGAGACTGAGGCTCCCTCCCTGCCTGAGGGCAAATAACCCCCAGCAGAAGTAGGGTATTTCTCCACCCTCCTTCAGTTATTCATTGACATGATCGTACAAGAAACAGGGATTGAGGGGAAAACATAGTCACGAGACACGTAACGATTTCTGTCAATCATGTAGTGACCGCACAAAAGATGGTGATCACATAGGATTATAATACAGCTGAAAAATTCCAATCATCTAGTGATGACGTCGCCATTCTAACCCCACAGGGCAATGCATGACTCACGCGTGTGGCGGTGCTGATGGAAACAAACCTACTGGGCTGCAGGTTGTGTGAAGGTACAGCACATACAATTACATACACGTATAACACTTGATAATGACAATTAACGACTGTTACTGGTTTCTGTGCTCGCTGTACTTTTTATCCTTAGCGTGTACTCTTTCTACTTATAAAAAAAGCTGGTTGCGAATAGCATGCCCTGTTAGCGCCAGCGGCAGCTGCATACGTCGCGTGGTCACTATGCCTCTCGATCGCATCATTTCTCCTGCGCTGGATTTAATCTCACGTTATTCTACACACGTAGTGCAGCCTAAGTGTAGAGTGTGTGTAAAGTCCACAGCAGCGTACAGCAGTGTCCCAGGCCTTCGAATCCATTCGCCGCTCACTCACTGACTCACGCGGAGCAAATCCCAATCCCGCGAGATCTATTCCTGGTAAGTGCCCCGACAGATAGCCCTTTTTTATCTTATATACTATATTTTTACTGCACACCTTTTCTAAGTCTAGATGTTTATATACACAAATACCATCGTACCATCGGGTTAACAATCGCCTGCAGTATTCGGTACAATAACGTGCAGTACAGGTTCGCAGCATAGGAACAACAGGCTATATATACCACACCGCCCAGGTGTGTGGTAGGCTATGCCATCTGGGTTTGTGCGGGTGCACTCCATGATGTTTGCACAACGACAAAATTGCCGAACAACACATTTCTCAGAATGTATCTATACATCATCTCAGCATGACTATAAAACTAAGAAAGATTTAACATGAAGTAATTTTCCTTTACACATGGTATAACAAATACAAAGTTTACTAAGTATCTGAAATACTGAATATATGCCCCACTCTCTCCCCCTCAATTAACAATCCCTGCAGAAAAATCAGAAGGATGCTGTTTAAAAACACAAAATCAAAAAACTATTGGAATAAAAATGGCATCCCGGCCTGAGTTCACAAACTGGCAGGCCTGCAGGGTAATTTTGCCCACAGAGAGGTTTTGTTTAGTCTGCAAAGTGTCACTGTTGTTTTTAATTTGAATTACTTGCCAACTTTAAAAAAGGCAACCTGGAATTTTTACATAAAAATCCAAATTTCCAAATTCTTCTGAAAAAGTGCAAGGCTGTTAACAAGGTAATAACTGGCAAAAGCTCAGCGGTGGCTGCACCCTTTAGATGAGCTCTCTGTCGAACGGAGGCCCGCTTGTGAGCCAGCCCCGACTCAACGCTCACCCTTGGGTCTACGTACCACTGGTGTTAGCAGCATTTGGCCTCAGCAAGGAACAAACACTAACCAGCCTAACGGTGTTCTTTATGGCAACTTTCACAGCAAGGGGGTAAGGGGATTAGAACTAGATTAAGAGTGCTAGTGGTCTTCTACATTTTATCTAGAAGAAAGTGACCTCTGAATAAACACTGGGAGGCACTTGGGTTGGGTTGGGTTGGGTTGGGCCAGGCACTTGGGGAAGGTGTGCTCAAATATCCTTCCTCGCCTGCCTCTCGCCCTCATACCCACTCAGTGCAGAGCAAGAAAAACAGAAAGGAAGTGCAAAGGTTACCATCTTGCAGTCCTTGGTAACATAACCGACAACTACGTGCCTACATTATGTCCTTTGCCCAGAGAGACTTCAAATAAAAAAGGCCTCAAAATCACCCCACAGAAAGGAAAGCCACAGCATCCAAAATTTCACGACACAGCAGATAACAGGCTTAGAAAAATGGGACCCAAAGTTTGGTGTTTGCAGAGTAGGTTCCCTTCACACACTGGTTGGTTTGATGAATAAATGACTCTGGGCGAGTTACTCCTGGTGCCTTAATTTCCTGTATATTGTAAGTGTAGAACTACCTGGAGTGAAACCAGGAGATTTCTATCTCAAAAGTAGACAGTTATAAATAAGGTCCTTAGTTAATCTCCCACTGCTAAAATCTGTTAAAATCAGATGAATGATACTTCCTGTAACTCAGCCAGCTTTCCTAATATGTGAGTAAAGTGTTAAGTCTTTATGGGCGGCATAAACCAAGGTTCAATTCTAGTATCCAGTGAGGGGCCAGGAAATCTGCCGAGTGAGGGTCAGCAGGCTGTGTGTTCCGGGAGAGCCCTTCTTTCTCTAGCTCTATAGTGGGGGTACACTACTAATTATCTCCCTGTCCTACTTCAAAAGGATGTCGTAATGTCTATAAGGCACTGGGAGTACCTCAGGGGCAGGGTGATGTATATAAATAGGTCATATCCATATTACTATTAGCCTTACCTCACAAGATGCCCCCGTGGAATGGGAACTTTACAGATACCTGGTAAATATGACTAAAAGCTTCCCCTCTGCCAATGAGGAAATGGGGAGGAGGCAAAGGAAGCCCAGGTCAGCACCCACCTCTGTTCCGATGGATACTGGTTTTCAGGCATCATCTTTGGCATCTGCAGGGGCTGATGTGGTGGCCGGGGGACCGCAAAGGTTTGCTGCTGTGGTCCGGGGTCTGGAAGCGAATGAGGGGTGGGGGCAGGGCCCACACCTTGTACCGGGCCAGCTGCAGGAGGGTGTACGGAGGTGGGCAGTGCTGCCTGAGGTGGGGGAAACAGGGAATTCTGATGGGTGGGTGACAGTGGAGTGGTAGGAGGGGTTAATGGCTTGAACCCAGAGGGAGGCTTCCTATCATAGGCACTGTAAACAGAAAAAGAGAAGGAACCATTAAGCTGCAATGAAGCCATTAGCTTGGTCACCAGGTCCAGCAGAATGTTGCAGACCTCGGTTGCCAGGAAATGACAGCATTAACATAGTTAAATTGCTGGCAGCCCTGAGGGAATATTTGTACCTCTGAAAAGTGACAAACACACTGCGTCACAGGGACTTATTTAACACTTCTAGTGATTCTTCTCAAAGATAATTTTAGCCTCTGCTTCCGGTTTCCTTTCTCCTCCCCTTCCAACAGAATTCTCCATGCCTGTGCGTGTAGAGGTGGATGGATGGGGGAGAACTTACGCACTGGGAGGAGTTCTCTAGCCCCTCTCCCAAGTATTCCAGGGTTCCCAGAAATTAGTCAGAATCTTTGTTCAAGAAAAATGTCTGCTGTAACTCCGCTTGAATTAACAACTCTTCTCCTCCCCCCTTTCAGGCAGATCTATGTTTAACTTCTAGAGCAAAGAATGATTTAAAATTAAAGCTTCATTCCTGGGGCCTGGATCTTCTTAAGTAAAGGGCACAAGCATCAGGGCTTTTTCATATATTCTGATTTGAAGATTACTTTTTTGGTGCTTAAAGTTCACATTAACATATGACAGACATGAAGAAGTACATATTCCTTCCCTCGAAGCCACAGATCAAATATCCCAGTATTCAAGGTTTTTTCCCTTAGGGGACCCAGTATGCCATCAATTCAGTCCCCCCACCTCCCCAGGGCCGGTCAAACAGTTTTGTACTTTATGCTCAGCACAAAGGGCCCATTTGAACTGGCCTACACCTAGAGGATTACGTTGCTGTTGCCGAGAAAGATGGGGTGTGCTATCCTGAGTGTCTTGCTGTGTAATATGTGAAACAGCTTGAAGGCTACCTTCTGGTCAGCCTTCTCTGGATCCACTTACCAATAGTTGTAGAGGCACTTTTCTCCATAGTTAGCACCGAGAGCCTGCTCGTGGCTACAGGATGACAGCTCGGAGGAGGGGCTGTGCAGCTCCCGTTTGATCTTGGTTGGAGGTGGGGCATGAAGCACCACTGAAATAAGGAGAGGGATGAGGGAGGAACAGAGAGAGGACAGCCGGTTAACAGGGAGCACAATGCTTCCTTCTGCAAACCCTGTAATGAGCTGATTGTTCTTGGAACTCATGTCAAGTCACATGCCAGAGAAAGCCAAACACTTAAATATAGAGCCTTCCATCTAAACCCAATGAAAAGTTCTTTAAACTCAGAAATCATCCATCATCGGACACTTTTATTAGCCAAGCCTTTCCCCGCAATTTCTTTGGCGTTAGTCTGCTTCCCAGAGGCTCTGAAATCCTTAAAAGTCCTGCAGGTGATGGTCCTCTCCGCCCTCCTCCCCCCGCCCTCACAAATGCAGTGCCACAGAAAACCAAGAGTTGCAGCCATGATGAATTTTGTATCCAAAAAGGAATAAACAGCCAAAAAATATATTGGTAGACATTACACATTAGCTTATCAAAGTCTTGAAATTCCTCTGGCAAATACATTTCATATTATAGAGACATGTTTACAAATTAAATACATGACTTTTTAAAATCCTTTCACAAGCAACTCTAAATATCAGGTCTAAGTAAGAGATACTCAACTTTTGGGGCATTTCAAAAAGTTTAAAAGCAAAGGAATACAACAAAGGACCAAGCCGCAACCTAGGAAAAGCTACATACATAAAAGAGATGTCCCGGAAACCTTTGTGTTTATGTCTTCCTTTCTTTGTGACCAACCAGGAAGGGCAGCAGGTTTTTATAACTAATCTTTTCATAGATGATGCCAATTATTTTTCCTAGATTGATGAAACAGCAAATAGAGCTGTTGCTTTATGTTTAGAAGTCAACTGCGCATTCCGTGTGTGATTCTGAGAGGGCAAAGTAACAAGAGTTTTTCAGATCAAGATGACTTACATACAGTGGCAAAACCAAACCAAACCAAACCAAACCAGGTTTGCTTTGTCTGTTTTACCTCGGAGCTAACTCATTTTAGAGGGGGCATTTTACTCAAAGTAGGACAAACTCTAAAGATGCTGCACTAAGAGGGCTGTTTTCTTCTGGTTCTAGATTAGAATTGCTACTTTGTCCAGCTATCTTGGAGGGTGGGGGAGGAGAATGAGTTAAGCTTTTGTACTAGTCACTTTCCAGGGTATCAAAGGTCTCATTAAATAGCTGACCACAGTCAGTGCCCTGGTAGCCCACTAAAATTTTGTTTGACTCAATGTTTACTCCTAAAATATTTTCGGGAGCTTGGTTAATTCTTAGTGATTAAACTAGGTAGTCTTATAGCTAAACAATCACCCCATTTCTGTCTGATAAGGCAGAACAATCTTTAGGTCAGCTGGTTTTCTGGTGCCTCCTCCAACCTCGAATTCTGGTCTCAGAGGTGAACAAATGAGATAGATGAGTCTATCACAGATGACAAGTTTATAAGCGAAGTCCTGCCGGTGACTGAATGGAAAGGATAGGTTTTCATAATTCTTTCCTACATAATGCCAAATGCTATTCCTGAATACATGAAATAAGTTCAGAACTGGCAGATTATATTTAGAAGTCATTAGAGTCTCTCTCATGATTTTTTGATGGTGACATCACGGAAGCCAAGTCTCAATTGTTATCAAATGTTTTCAGACACTCAGACACAGAAAATGGCTAATCTTGTTGTTGTTAAAATGTTAGTGAACGAGAAAGGAGAGTCAGACAACTTGACACAGAAAACCGTTTCTCCAGTACAGAGGAAATTCTGGTGGCTCTCAGCACTGCCCCTTCGTCTTTGCCTCTTCTCTTACCAATCTTCTGCCGTAAAAGTTTTGGCAAAATACTAAGTAAAGGTGATTACGTCCCAATATAAACAAAGGTTCTGTGTCCTTGAAAAGTCTGCTTTTTGTACTTTATCTAAACAAAATAATTTTAAATCACTGTTTTACCTAAGTTTATAAAGTAAACAACTATGGTATTATTCAATTTTCTCATTTCAGGTTTTAGAAATGTCTTGACATTTTCATAATATTATTAGAAAAATTACCAGTTCTGCTGATGAGACTAACGCTTGAGGGTAAACCAAAGCTGCCCGAGAAGAAAAATTTTATAATGGCTCCAGGAACAGTGATACCTATTTTGCAAGAGAAGCTAAACTGCCAGATAATTCCCATGTCTTGATTTCTTCAAATCTACACGGTACTCTTGGTATGTACCAGGCCATTTCGGCTCTAAATTATGAATCTTCTACGACCCTCAAATTGTCTTATACCTGGAATCTTATGTTCTCTACATCAGGAATAATTCAAGAAATACCTAGTGAATGCTATGATCTGAATGTTCGTGTTCCCCACATCCATATGTTGAAATCCTAATGCCCAATGCGATGGTATTAAAAGGTGAGGGAACTTTGGGAGGTAAATAGGTAATGAGGGCAGAGCCACGTGAGGACATCAACTAAAAGTCTGAGACCCAGAAGAGAGCCCTCACTCGACCATGTTTGCACCCCAATCTCAAGCTTCCAGTCTCTAAAGCTCTGAGAAATAAATTTCTGTTTTTCATAAGCTACCCAATCTATGGCATTCTGTTACAGTTGCCTGAACTAAGACAATAAATGACTAAATGGATTATATTTCCAATTAATTCTTAACCACATCTAGCCTACAAGGCTAGGCACAATGTTAGTCATAAATATTTCTTCCCCAGGAACAACCATTTAAACAAGAAAGAAGGGAATGGAACACAGCGGGAATGAGAATTGAAAGTTTCACAGATCACTGACAGGAAAGCCATTACGGGCCCTGGGAGTGGTAACAAAGAAGGCTCAGCTCTCCCAAGGGACTGCGGGGCCAGAGGATGTATACAGGAGCCTGACGATGGTGTGCCTTAGTCAAAGATAGTGACGGATATTTGAAGTGGGAATGTAGAAGACCAAGGAATGTACCTTGCTTTTAGTTCACTTCCCTCCGGTGGAAAATGAGCTGGGTGATGCTGACTTGAGAAAGAAAGCAAATGGCATAGCACCTTGCAGATGGTGCCATGATGTTGTATAATTATACACTGTGCTTTCAAAAATAGACTATTTACCTTCACATAGGCAACTTACTAAATGATGACAGAGACCTAGGACGATACAGCACGGCCAGGAATTGGAACTGAGAAAGGATCGTGAACTCCTAAGAAATTCATGAAGTTTGAATTCCTAAGTTTGAAAAGAAATGCTAAAAAAGTTGACATTTGAGTTGATAAACATTTTCTACAATTGAAAATTTTGAGTTTAAGTTCAGAGCTACAGAAGAAGGGCCCATAAAGCCAATGGTGCTGTGACAACAGCTCCTGGTGAATATGAACCACATTCCTTGTTGTCAAGATTTCAGTCGTTCATTTGCTGAGCTTATTCTATGGGCCAGGCATTCTGGAGGTGCAGGGGAGAGGATGATAAGCAAAACAGACACGTTCCTTCATGGCAGATGTCATTCAGTGAGGAATCTTTCAGCATCTTCTCAGAGATACAATTAGAGTCACACTAGGGCCTCACAGTCCACTTAATCTAGGCCCTTGCCTTTACAGATATGGACCCTGAGGCCCAAAGGAGTTAAAGGAATTGCTCAAGGTCTTGGAGCTGCTGCTATCTGAAGGGAGAGAAGGCAAGAGCTCCCCACTAACATTGTAGCATTTTACTATACTGAAAGAAATGGGGGATATTTCCCTCACCCATTTTGTACGTTAAAAATAGAGGATATAGCCCTGGCTGGTGTGGTTCTGTGGATTGAGCACCGGACTGAGAAGCAGAGAGTCACTGGTTCGATTCCCAGTCAGGGCCTGGGTTGTATGCCAGGTCCCCAGCGGGGGGCATGGGAGAGGCAACCACACGTGGACGTTTCTCCCCCTCCTTTCCTCTCTCTCTAAAAATAAATAAATAAAATCTTTTTAAAAATAGAGGACATAAAACTTTTTTTCAACCAATACAACAAAAACACTACATTACACCTACTGCAAAGAAAATGCTCCAGAACAAGGGAAAAATAGAAAAGAACTAATATCTCTGGAAAACAACAAAGTAGACAGATCAAGAAAGAGGCAGCCAGACAGACCCTTTGGCATTTACTTTGTGCTAAGTTGCTCTTAGATACATTATTTAATTTGATCTTCCCAACCCAGTAAGAAAGCTACTTTCACTGTCTCCATTTTATAGATGAGAAAACCAAAGCTTTAAAAAGGTTAAGTAATCTGTCCTGGTTGCATAGCTGTAAGAGGTAGGTCAGGACTCCTACCTAAAGAGTTCTTAGTCATTCTGTCATATTGCCTTCCAGAGGGAATCTGAGAGAAAAAGACTACATCATAAAGGGATTAAAAGAAACAGGGAAAGAGATGGAAAAGGAGGACACCACCAAAGAGAGTGCAAGAACACATTTTGCCTGCTCTCGGATCTGTCTCCTCATGTTTACTAAATCTGCACGGTCTAGCTGGATGGACACCTGATTCACCTGAATCCATGCAAGGACTCACACTTTCTACTATCTCTAGGCTGCCAAAATGCCCAGGACCCCTCCCTCAGTCCCTCCTACTGGCAGCTAACATCTCTTGATTCCAACAGCTTTTACTTCTTGCAGTCCTTGGCTCCTGTCTATATTCTAGCTGACCAAAATCTTCTCCTCATTACCAACTACAGGCACTTTGGAAGACCTGGTATTTTCTACAGCCAGTCGCGTACAAGCTAGACATCACACTGTTGCCATGTATAGCATTTCTTCAAATGCACCAGCCCTCCTGAAATTGCTTCGTGACAATACCCTCTTAATGCTACCACTGAGGCAAGGACACTTTCAGTGAGCTGTCTGGGCCCCTATTTGACTACAAAAACTTTGTTAAAGATCAACACAATTGCTTTTCTTACTAGGGAACTCCATGAAAGATTTTTCTGTCTGACAAACTGATAAAAAATCAGGCGTGATCCTAGCCAATGCAATAATTCAAGTAAAATACACAAAAGACAGAAGGAAGGAATACGTGGTTATTATTCACAGATGGCTTGCGTGGGTACATAGAAAATATGAAAATATCCACAAAGTATAAAAATCAGTACGCTAATTTACCAAGATCATTAGGCCAATATATAAAGAACTATTTCTATACATTGTAACTAAAACAATGTGAATTTTTTAAAAAGCATCTACAATAACAACAAACAACATCAAATACCTAGGAACACATCTAATAAAAAACATGTAAGATACCTAAACTGAAAACTACAAAACACTAAGAAAAATTAAAGAACTCTCAATAAACAGAAGGATATAGCATGTTCATGGGTTGGAAACCTTGATATTATAAAAATACCAGTTCTCCCTAGATTTATCTATAGGCTCAAGGTAGCCCCAAACAAAATCTCAGCACAACACAGAAATGAGAATGAAATTTAAATTATACTTAACAACATGGAATTTCATAAATATGTTGAGCCAAAGAGGCTAGACACAAATTCATACTATGTGAGTCCATTTATATAACATTCAAAAGGAGACAAAATTAATCTATGGTGTTTAAAGTTAGGATAGAGGTTATTCTTGAGTCTTGGGATAGTGCCTGTTTGAGGGGCACAAGGAGACTTCTTATGTTCTGGTTACGTTCTGGGTCTTGATCTAAATGCTTATCCAGTTTGTGAAAATTTATCAAGCTGTACACTTATGATTGCTACATGTTATTTCAATTAAGTTTTTATTTTTTAAAAAAGGAGACCTGCCCTGGTCAAATAAATAGTATCATTGAGTTAACAGTTACTAGGATTTCTAAAATTTTAGCAAATCTTTCTAAAGAAACAGTCTTCCAAAGAAATGGTATAAAAACCAATGGTATAGAAATAGTATAGAAACAGTCTTCCAAAGAAATAACCCAATTGTTTTAAAATAAAGTAAAAGAAAAACAGAAAAACTGGCCCACTTGAGAGAGAGAATAATTCCCTTTGCTGACAAAATCTGCTTCCTGCCCACAAATACAGGCCTGTGGAATCTGTCCAAGGAAGCCACCCTCTGCCAGCGCGGGCAGTGACCTTCACTATTACAGCACCAAGGACCAAAACAAAGGAAAACACTTGTTGAAGAATGTTATGATGGACAATGATTTAAATCAAAAGAAAAAAATTTTGAAAGACAAGAAACACCTTGTCTAATAAACCTTTTCTTGTGTTTCATAATCATCACAGTTGCAATTTGTCACAGACTTTGTTGTGAAGGCGCACAACATTTACATAGTTGCTGAATGTTAAAGAAATTGCCAATCAGTTTTCCTGCAGCTCGAGGGGGAAAAAGACTAAGTCCATCCTTCTTCCCCCACTTCACACCCAGGCTTTGCCTGCCTTCCACCGGTTGTTGTCGTTCAGATTTTGTTTGGGGTTTTCCTCCTCCCTTCTTCAGTTTCACTGCCTTCATCTGATGCAGACTCATCTTTCCCATATCAGCTGCGCAGGCCTGACCTCAGGGAGGACCTTATTTGGTCACACTCGACGGCCCTGATCTTCTTCTTACTTTACATGGAAAGTTGTGTCTCATGCGGAAGCTGATCAGAATGGCATGTCCATGAGGCTCTGTCTCAGGTGGCCAGCCCGCGTCTCCAGAGCCACTCACAGCAGTCGTGAACAAACATCGTGTGCAACGTATGTAGTTGTGGTCAGAGACTTCTCAGAATTTCAGAGCTGTCATCTTAAAGCGGAGGTCTATCCCTAAGCTTATCACTCTCTTGCCACCAGCTTTAGCTCACTGTTCCTCTCTTAGGCCATTACCAGCCGTACTCATTTCACTCCATACTAAGAAATATGTGCTGTTTAGTTTAAGAATGTGGAGGTGGAGGAGCCTGAGACGTCTGCCCATGCTGTTCTTTGGAATGGCAGAGGGAAAGGCTATTAAGCAGAGAGACATGTGAATATGAGAACAACACTGGTAAAAACACATCAAAGAAGTCACCTGGAAGATAGTTGTGGCTTCTTCTTTCCTGATTTACCCCTAACTTGCCAGAGTACCCCACTGCCAAAGATTAGAGGGGCTCAAGTCCGCAGATGCAGTGTCCTGTGGGTTCTTTGATTTGAAGAGTACAACAAAGTAAACGGCATGCTTCCCAACACACTGCTGTCTTTCCTTAGCTGTGGTTCTTTTTTGGACACATTTTGAGACAAAGTTCAAATAGCTAGGTAGGTAGTATGAAGTTTATTTTTTAAGTTGTACCTCATTATCAGAAGAGGTCAGAAATATGTTTTTATTTTAGGGCTAGGAAGATTAGAAACTCATTTCAAGCATAAAATATACTCCTAATATTTCAGTGTTCTTTGTAAATTGCTATAGCAGCACCAGTGAATGACAAGGATAAGATACCTTGTTCGGGAAAACAAGGAGGTTCAAGGGAGATAAAGTAAGTTGTTCTGGAACTTAAAAAAAAGGACATCTGGAAAAGGAGATGCCTTTTGGATTTCTAAACCAAATAACAGACATGCTCAAACCCATTTGAATGATTAACACTGCCACTGCCTGGGAACAATTTCCAAAAATAAAAATTTGAAGTGTTGTCAAATTTAGTTAGGGGACACAAGTTCTAAAAGAACTGGAGGAGGTATAGGGGAATGTATCATTTTCTTTAATATCTGATAAAGATTTGTAAGCACAGATTAAAAACTGAATATAGTAACCCTTGACTGGCATGGCTCAGTGGGCTGGCAAACTGAAAGGTCACTGGTTTGATTCCCACTCAGGGCACAAGCTTGGGTTACGGGCCAGGTCCCCAGTTGGGGGCATGCGAGAAGCAATGGGCTGGATCCATGTTTCTCTCTCACATCGATGTTTCTCTCCCTCTTTTTCTCCTTCCCTTTTCCCTTCTCTCTATAAATAAGTAAATAAAATCTTTAAAAACCCTTTCACTTAAATAAAAACTGAATATAGTGAAAAATCACCCATAAATAATAAAATCAGCTATTTAGTAAGCTGTGCTAAAAAATTTTTTTAATGAGTATCTCAAAAGCCTTCTCCTCAAACATGCGCAAACTATCTTTGACCCAAGTATCTCCATCTGACTCACTCTGTGCTTTTACCAGTGTTTTAAGGTCAACATAGTAACATGGGTATCAGACGTGAGAGAACTGACAACAGGAGATTTCCAGACCTAAGATTAGCATTCCTGTAGTTTGTTTGCATTTCTACATCTTTAAAAATGTACCCTAAACAAGCCAACAACTACAAAACAACTGACCAGGCCTCTTTAAAAAAACTGAAAATAAACTCAATGTTATGGGAAAAAAATGTTGGGCAGATTGTTATAGACTGCAGAAGATGAAAGAGGCATAACAACAAATGCAATATGTGGTTCTTAACTGAATCCTAGATCAAAACCAGTGTCAATATCAGCTATAAAAGACATTTGGGGACACCTGGGGAATGTGGAATATTAGTGCATAACAGTTCATTTTCTTAAACTATGTAGAAGAATGTCCTTAATCTTTGGAGATGCACACTAAAGCATGTGGAGGTGAAACGTCGAAATGTCTGAACTTGCTTTCAAATGGTCTAGAAAGAAAAAAAAATCTATACACAGAGAAATGCAACAAATGTGGCAATATGTTTTACAAATAAATTGGTGAAGCAGATACAATATTCCCATCTCCAAGATACTTCAAAACTGTGCATTCACACATGAGGAAAGTCACCTGTGGCCTATTACTAAATGGAAAGGGCAGTGTCCTGTTTATCCTGTTTCTTTATTATGTTTGGGTAATATAGCTCCAGGAATCTAAAGTCACACGAGGACACATGTTGGTTATACTCTAACATTTAAGCCAGAGGTTCTCAATTTTTTTGGGCGGGGGGCTCTGGCCTACTTGAATGGAGATGGGAACACCCTAGAGGGGGCAAAAGGTCCAGCCTAGCTTACTCCGATCGGCATGGCTATTGCCCCCTGTCACCTCTGCCACTGCCTGGGTAAAACGACAGCAGTTATTCAAGATACTAACAAAACTAAAATCTCTCAGTAATTCCATGTAGATTTTTAATATACATATAATAGAAACTAAAGCGCATGTCCCACTCAAGCCCACAAAGAATTCTTGGAATGAAAATGGAGAACGTCCACTCCTTGTAAATATGCACAACAGGTTTAGAACATTCCCAGAACAGCTAGACAACTCATTAGGTTTCATCCCCTGAGTCCTAAAGAAGTTACAATGCAACCATCACCAACCTGTGAAGGTCGGCGAAATTAAAAAGAATTAAAGTTCTGTTCCTTGAGGTTCTTCTTCATGCTCTTTTACCCAAAGCAGCTGGTCTGGCTCCTGCTACCCATACAGGCTGAGCCGGGCCAGGGCCAAAAGCCTGAAAGGGGTGGCCTGGGCTTCTGGTGTTCTGAGCCTTCGGTAAAAATGACACAAGAGTTTCTAGGGGCTCTGACCGGTCCAGCCTAGCTTACTAGGGGATCAGAAAGGAATGTGGAGCTAAAGGCCTAAATTGTGTTAAAGAAATTATGTTGGACTGGAGAACATTCTGGGAATCAAGGACGGCAGTAGGACTCTGGTGTGGAATCAAGGCTCTCTATGCAACTCATGGGAAATGTGGCAAACACCTGGGTGAGCATGCCACACACAGGGGCTGAGATTTCAGGGCAGGCTCATTCTGCAATCTCAGACTGCAAGGATAGCTGAAGCAGTGCTGGGCAAAGTCCTACGAGAAGAAAGCAAGGCTTCTGCTCTGGGATGGAGTTTGCTATCAGCATGTATGGGAAACCATCTCCTCGGAACCGACACAGCAGCAGTACTCAGAATTTTCGAACTGTGATTAATGGACTGGGGGTGGGGGTGGGGGTGGGGGTGGGGCATGGGGGTGGAGGCCGGGTTATGGTATTGATTATTCCAGGTTATTTCCTACTTGTCCTGTTTCTCAGAAAGGACCAAAAGACTGAACATCATCATCCTGGTGGTATATTTCAGGGCCCTTGAGTTTAGAATCAACCATGAGGTAGCAGAATTCATTGATTAACAATTGTAGAAGTCCTTTCTATATGATCAATATCATCTATACAATAAATAACAAAAGAGCCAAATTAGCAACTGATAAAGCTAGTTCCTGGAACATCTGGCTCCAGGAATCAGGTTTCTCCTATGCAGTGAGAAAAATCTACAGTCAGCAGACAAGAGGCTTTAGGAGCCAATGTGTGGACAAAAAAAACCACCCTATTTTTCATAATTTAGAGCTAGAAACTTGGGGTAATATAATCATCTTTTTAAAAAAAAGACTTTGAACTTAGGACATAAACTAAGGGAAAAGGCAGAACCAACAGCGAAGGTTAGGGTTACACTGGTATAGGAACAGGACCAACCCAAGCGGGGAATTCAGTAGTGATGACCCTGCGTAAAAATGGCTGGGGAATACCAGAGTGAAATAATAACCATGAGACCAGAGCCAAGCTTTGGTACAGCGAGATAAGAGGTGAGGGGAGAAGACATCTTTCTTGCCCATAAGAGTGGATGAAATTATACCAAGTATTTGGAAATTCAAGAGCTGGAACCTGATTGGGACAAGCCCAAGAACAGCGTGTTGGTGACACTGGAAGGAAGGTGTGGAGACTGTGTCTCCAGAGTCTCCTCTCTCAATACACAAGGGGGATGGTAGAAAAACAGGGTTAGCAGGGTCATCAGAAGATTATTGCAGTATTCTGAAGATGAAAATCCAGAAGCCTTATATATAAGCATTAGAAATTAAAGGGAGGAAAGGAAGCTTGGAAAAAAAGTGGCCCAACCTTGAAAATACACAGAGGAGGGCAAAAGTAGGTCAAATTACCAGCCATCGTTCCCTAAAAGATAAATCATAAGGATACAAAACAATGATAATAACGATAATAAGACAATTAATGCAGATAATTAATAAGTAATAAATACAAGGTTAGAGCTCTGTGCTTTGTATACTCACAACTACAAACCTACTTTTGCCAATCCCTGCATAAACAGCATTAGTAGAGAGTGGTATCTGAAATATCTCTAAGAGGCTGCCTGCAAAGGCAGTGGAATTTCTCCCAGGATACAGGAATTAGAGTTACTGATAGAGTTTCTCCCACCTGGGTTTTAAATTCGACAACAGAATGGATACCATGGAGAAGTTAAAACCATGAGGCTGTGCTCTGTAAGCCTCTCTTCCTTTTTCTGTTTATCTCCAATAGCTTTAAATCTCTGCTATGGACTCCAGCAGTGCCAGTCTAGGTGGAGTCACAGATAATGTATCAGGCTTGTAGATTTTCTCTTTCTCTGAGGGAAACGCTGCCTATACAGAGGATTGGGGCTCTTGCTGCAGTGTTCACACTGACTTGAGGGTGAAGTGTTTATAAATTTTGTTCCCATAGGGCTGGTGTTACAGTATTTTATGCCTTTACTTCTCTCTGGAATGGGGAATATATGGGACAATATAAAGTCAACAATGGAGAGACCCAGTTCCAAAGATACCAGAGCACACTGCAGCTTCCATTAGACCCCAAAACAAAGCCTTTCTGGCTAGAGCGAAAGATGAAAATCATGGTTTTACACTTATAAAGGGATTTTAATTTCTCTATGAGAAGGGGGGATTGAATCAACAGAGGGGGATTATACTTTATAGGGCTTTTTGGGGGGCATTCTTTATACTGCTGTGATTATTTTATTTGAACTATAGTATTTATATTATCTAGTGGCTTCATATGATGGGGAGGAAAGTAGGTGATATGGAAACTTGCTTCTGCTAGTCCCAGCCAAAGGATTACAACATCCCACAAAAAATTTCCTCCTTCCTTTGCCTCTTTCAACGGTGGCAGCAGCTGGTCGGCAGAGCCGGCACATCGTATCTCAAAATCAAATCAGCACCTATACTACTGGTCAGAAGATGAAAAGCAAAATTTCGGTATGAAAGTCAACTTGGGAGGTCACTGTATAATGTATAACTGCAACACAAAAGGCAGGATAGACCACTCAGGCTGACCACTTGAAATGTGTGTGGGGGGTGCCCTACCCTTCATGGGGGTTCAAGGCGTCCCCTACCTGTTTATTCTCCCTCCTGAGAGGGAAAAATGTGATCCAACTCAAGGATGATGCCCAGGGCCATAAAGGACAGTGAGGCGATCGCTTTGAACAGGAAAAGCAAACCTGGTCCTCATGGCTATTTATCTCTTCAGCTGCGAGGAGCTGGAAGTTGTTCTCACCCTCCAAAGGCTCAGAGGGCCATGGGAAGAGCTCAGGATGAAAATGAGTCTATGCACAGGGAGGCAGACTGCCCTGTTGGAGGCCTTAGGTGCAGCAGAGTCCGCCAGGCTGACCTATGGTCCTATGGTCTACGGGCAAGTCTATCAGGGTAAAGAATTTGGCTGGTCATGTCCTTGGTCATCAACTACTCCCTCCGGCCAGCTGCTAAATTGCATTTGGGATACTGGTCTTGTCCTCTCTTCACCTCTATCAGGTGAATTATCTAACAATAATGCCACGGGTGAATTTTAAAGGTTTCTATTCCAAGTCTGGCTAAAATAGAAGGAATGAGATTCTTTGTATTAATGCTCCTTCCTCCTCCTCCCAATAGAAGCGGTCATGTTACTAAGAGGAGCCCACCTATGTTAAATCGTGGGAATGGGGTAAAAACGAGTGTCTGTCACAGAATAGCTGCATCTTTAAATGCGAAGATAAATATTTCCACAGTGCTTAAATCCTATTTCAAATATTGTTAACAAACAGTTTTGCTACAAAAGGCTGCTCATTGTGAAATACACCATCAGGAATGATTGGTACAAAACTGCAAATCTTTTAAATAGTCATTTCCAAACAAAAATCTGTTATCAATTAAGGAAGATAATTTAATACCAATGGTAGTAGAGAGGATTGTTTTTTGTTTGTTTGTTTTTTTTTTTGACCCACATAAACTGGTTTCAGACTTATTTCCTTTAAGTACACACTCTCCACACTTCAGAATTATTTTTGCAACATCTTGGATTTGTTCAGTTTCTTTTCTTCAAAGGATTCATTTATCCTAACAATTTAGGATTGCTAATTCAGAATTCTGAAAATGGAAATCCAGGAGCCTTGAATGTAAGAGCTAGAAATTAAAGGGAGGAAAAGGAGCTTAGAAAAGAACTGGCCCCACTGTGATGGAGGTAGGGCTTGGGTATGAATAGATATGGGACTCTTTCATAAAATATTTTGTACAGGATGAGTATTTCTAATTGCGTTAAGAGTGTCCCATCCCAAAACTTGTGGGCTTTAGAGAAACCAAAGTATTTGACAGCCAAGTAAAAGGTTTGTCAGAGTGTACAGAGCTGACTGTGAAGAGTCAAGATAAAAATCAGTAGTTCCTCTGGTTTTGAATGCACAGCTCCCTTTCGACTACAGGGTGGATCTTTTTAGACCTACAGCTCGGAGACCTTGTTTCCACCTGGGGCATTTGGTTACCTTCAAGCTTAAGAGACTGATAAGATGAAAAGGTGGCTGATTGGCCTGATTATGCCAGAAGGAAGATGCACGTATTATTCATACCAACTACTTTCCTGGGGCAGTTAATCAAAGAATTTTAATATTCAGTCTTTACCATGTGATAGACAACTATTTGTTTAATTTTCACATGTGAGAGAGAGGTCTAAAAAGAACTCGGTCCTCAAATTTTATTAGAGATGACAGGATGGATTCCTCTACTAGGGGCTTTACATCAACTACTATGGATTTTACCACTAACGGCTGCTCATTGTGAAATACACCATCAGGAAGAGGGAAACAGGGCATTTTTCCTGAATGGGAAAAAAATGCAAACCTAAACCTTCTCTAACATCCCTTCTGTAATTCATTCCCAATTTATGTAACTCTCATTTAAACTGGCATTAAAGGAAGTGTTAACAATATTTGAAAAAGGATTTAAGCACTGTGGAAAAATTTATCTTCAAATTTAAAATTCATGTTTAAAATCCGACAGAAAATCCAAACTGGAGAAATTGGCTTCTCCCGAGAACCACTCCTTTTATCCCTATACTGCCCTCCTGAAAGCAGAAACTCAGCAAGTATGTCAACCGGGCCTAAACCATGGCCTGTTCTCTAGCACACGCTCTTCTTACTGGGAAACAGCATTAGCCACACAAAGTCTAAATGCAGCCTAGGAAGACTTGGCTAGTGTGTGTGCTTAAAAGAGGAATCAGAAAATCAGAAATAGCCCTAAAGAGTTGTTTCCTATTTATCTCTGAGGTCATCCCAAGGACCCTCAGAACTCAGGTCTCAAGACACCACAGAGTTACTTCCCTACCAGCTAGAGGCTGGTGTTGGGGCCGCCGAGAGACGGGCTGGGAAGGGAACATAACAGAGAAGGTGGTAGGGCACAAAATGACATTCGCCAAGTACTGGCCGTGTTCAGAGCATGGTGCTACGGCTGAGACAGACATAAAGAAACATGAGGCAGCGGTTCTCTGCTTTTGAAGACACTCAGAGCCAAAGAGAAATTGTTTCCTGTTTCAACAGAATGGAAATTGGGAGGCAGGGACTAAGTTTAACATTTATCAAAATACAGAGTGCTGCACATTAAAACCCTAGGCTGCTTTCTCCTTATTCCTCAAGAAATAAGATTCCACAGCTGGTGGGGAAGGGGGGGAAGGGAAGGAATGAAAGGGAAGGTGAGGAGGGGCGGAAATGTTGACTCAAGGTATCCCTCAGCATGGCGAAGTTATCACCATTAAATTATTCTCTATCAAAATTCAGATTAGAAAATTTAGGGTAGGCCTTCCAGGATCTGGTCTTTACTGAGGGCGGCCACATAGTAGAAGAGATATCCCCCCTCTTCTATTCTATCTTTTGTAGGGGAAAAGTATAAAAGACCCTCATTAAGTACCCTTTCAGGCAATTACAAAGCATTTCCAGGCACTTGGCTGAAAAGTGTTTATGTAAGCTGAAGTCCTCCTTAGCCTCTCAGGAGGAGCACAAATATCAGCATCCTCTTACACAGCTGATATCTAGGGTTACCTCCTGAGAGGTTTCAAACTCTCTCACAAAAGGGCAATCTGCCCAGGCCTGTTCTTTTTTTAATAGGGAAGGGCCAATTTATAGCAAGGGAAATATTTCAGAAAAAAACTCCTTACAGCAAAACACAAATGCAAACAGCTTCATTTTGGCTGTGAGGATAAGGAGTAGGCTCTTAGAAGAGCCTAAGAGCTCTTTAAAAAAACTCTGAGGAAACTGCACTGGATTAGGATTAACTTTTGTTTTGCTTTTTAACAGACTGCCCTTCTTGTGCTTATCATACAGCCTGGGTCTAGCCCACACAGTCCCTGGGTTAGGACTGTCTGTGAGGTGTTAGCCAAGGTGCTGGAGGATATTTAGGGGGGCTGCTACTGAGACAAGAGTACCCCAGAACCTGGCCTCATTCTGGGGTGAGGCTACTCTTGTTTGGGGTTTGCTCAGAGGCTGAGTTCTTTCTGGTACTTTCCTGGGATGTCCATTTGAGGAAGGCATTTGAAGGGTACCCACTGGAAGAAGGGTTGCAGCCACAGCAAGGCTCCCCCACAGCTGAGTACCAGTCTGGGAAATGTCACTTTAAAATGACATGAGCCTGGACACAATGGGAAATTAAATAGAAGAGAGAAGGCCAAGGAGTAGAGAAATTACAGCTCTGTCCCTCCCATGTTAAAGTGTAAGCCGTAACAAGAAATATCTGCATTGTAGCAGCAAACACCCGTTTTTCAGGCCTGGAGTAAAGACTGGAGCTTGCAACAGAAGAGCAGGCAGGAATCTTCAGTAGGAAGCTGAAGCCAGAGCCCCATGGGAAGCAGAAGATAAAAGGGTAATATCCTCAGATCAAGTCTCAACACCTCTCTCTCCAGGGAAGCTAAACCACCCTCTCCTATTATCACTCCCTTTAGACAGCCACAGTCTAAAATGGGAGAACAAGAAAGGGGGACAGACTGGTCAGGAACAGCTCTTCCCCATAAACGCAGGCCATCAGCCCAGCAGTTGGAGGGTTAAAGGTAGCACTTAAAAGAAAACTCAAACCCCATTAAGCCCAGGCCCGGAGAACAGGGAGCCAGCAGGGAAGCCAAAGGAAACTAATTTTGGAGGTTCTCCAAGCTGCCAATCACAAGCATATTTCTAACAGTCCCAGTGTTGTTTGAGTTGGTTGTTTTTCCACAGGCTACACAATGGGGTCTGGTTATTCATTGAAAAAGTCTGCAAGGGAGCCCCGCCCTCCATTCACAACTAATTTGGAATGCTCCATTCAGCAAGAGGGGGACTCTGCAGCTCAGCTAGCTGGGGCAGTGGAGCGGAGCCCAGCTGTCGCCGCAGGGGCGCTTGCTCGCCCAGCAGAGCTGTGTTTATGTAAGAAATTCAGACACTGCAGGCTCCTGCCTGCTCCACACCCTCCCTAAGATTCAGATGGCCAAGACTCTGGCTGAAAACTGCAAGGGTGTGCAAGTCGGCTGGAAGTGAGGTCCGCAAGTGCCCTCTGGCAAAAGGGAAAAGGCAGAAGAAAACTATCTTGTACAGCCTGCTTCAGAATCAGACTGTAGCTACCAGCTGAGAGAAACAGACTTCAGTGGTATTTCTCCTGCCCCGGGGATGAGCTGGCTTGCATTAGAGGGCAGCTTTCTCTGGAAGTCGGCCTTTCCAGACTCCTTGGCTTTTGCACTCATTGCCAATTGCTACATAAGAGCCACCTGGCTTCCTCCCCATTGGAGAGGGTCTCTGGAGACACTACTAGATTCTCTGGCTGCAGAGGGCCAGCGGGTGAGCTACCTCTTCTGAGCAAATTCAGTTCCTTTTCCTGGAGCTGCATCCAGCCTGTAAGGCTTATAATTACCCCTGAATGCCCGTGAAACATCAAGTGGAAAGAGTTGCAGGGTGAAGTCTATCCCAAGAACAATGTAAATAAAGTACAAGGCTAAAAACTGTTATGGTTTCTTAGAGATTTTTTTTCCCAAACCTTCGATAATCACTCTTAAGAGATCTGATGAAGCCAGTCTGACAACCAGGCTTTATTTCAAGGAAAAGCACACTACTTTGTGAAGATTGAATCCAGGAAATAAATTTTAGTTGTTTCCTCTTTTTATAAAATAGTTGGCTATTTTCAAATGTCTGATGTTTACCTCTCCTCACTGCTGCTGCCACCCCTACCCCCCCGTGAACTCAGGCGGTGACTGGGGAAGCATTTCTCTTAAGTCTTTCTGACCACAGAATCAGATTCCACATCTGGGCTGTTCTGCAGATGGCTCTCAAACTCCTGGCCTTTTAAAAGCTAGCTTTCTTATCCTGCTCCCTAGCATCTTGCACCCTCTGCCTTAACTTTCCCCTCAATGCTGCTTCCTCCTATGTAGGGGAGCCTCCTTTATTTGCTGTGCAGGGTCCTTGTATGCGGGGGCTCTTCTCCCTGAGAAGAGTTGCTAGACCATTATCTAGCTGCCAAGTCTAAAGGTGCACTTACATTATGGTTACACACACGCACGCACATGCACGCACACACACAGAGGCCTACTATTTTGCCAGTCCTTTAAGCTGAACCTCTGGGAGGGATGGGCCAATGACAGAAGCTGACGACCAAAGCCTCTGTTAAAGGAGCTTGATGAGTTCACAAAATGAATTTTTAAAAAAGCAACCTAATCCGGTACTGGCATCAGCACGCCTGGCACTTGTCCAAGAGCTGGGAGCTGCAACATGACAAGACTGCACTCCTTGGATTCCAAGTGGGGAAGCACTGTGTGCCAGGGCACAGATGGAGCCCAAGCTGCCTCAAGGGCAACCATGTGCCCAACAGGGATGGTCGGCCTCTGAGCCTAGATGTACTTTGCCATCATTAAAACTCGAGAAAAATGTGGAGGGAACAGTCTCTTGGTAGAGAATCACAGACTCCATCTAATCCCACTACCAGTGGCACGACCAGATGACAAAAATGGCAGATAGTACAAAATTTCAGCTTTACCAAGCTACCTGTCTCGATTTTGTAAAAGTGAAGAAAGACGAAAATCGGGATAGACAGTAATTTCTTGATGGATGCCAGATTTTGCTACCTCTGGAATCTACCTAAGTGATCTACCAGATAATCCCAAGTCTTTCTCACCAAACACAAAGGACTGGAAAGGTTACTAGGTTTTATTAGAGGACTAAGAGCAGAAGACATCTAAGAGGCAGAGAAAAATCCATTGTTTTTAATGAGCCTAACTGAATTAGAGTTAGAGGAAAAGAGATTTTGTACAAACATATGGCTGTTTTAGATAAATGGGAGCTCTAGGACTTGGTTTCCTAAGAGCCTTAAGTCTAAGGATCCTGGAGGCTATCAGAACAGGCAGGATTTCAAATCGTTTAGCAGCCTCTCAGTGGTCAGGCAGTGGGTGAGCTACCAAAGACTGTGAAAGCAGCACTGAAAACCTGCAGTGAAGTCTCTCCCCACCCCGTGTTTTCCTCCTGCTTTTTCAACACTCTTCTTTCTCTCCCCACCTTCCCAACTACTGGCTTTTGAAAAGGATAAATTGATAGCCTTGACTCTCTCAACATTCTCATCTTTAAAGTGCCTATTGTTTTCTTTCTTACCTTCCAAAACAAAACAAAACAAAACAAAACAAAAAAGACTTCAGGATGATCCTTTCAAATTGAAATGGCTCAAGACCACAGAGCAAGTAAACCTCCAGTTTTGCTACACCACCTCTGGGTCCAAAATGATGTGTCCTCTCCAAAAGGAAGGCATGCGACTACTGTACCAACCTTGTTCCCAGTAAAAAAGAAAAAAGTCCAACCGAATAATCTCACATTGAAGCAGGATTAAGATCAATGTATTTTAGGCTCAAGGGCTGTCACAACAGTTAATCTTATTTCCCCAGCCATCCATTGCAATGTATTTATGAAAAGTCAATTTTATCAGTTAATTAGACAGTCCCTAGAAAATTACTTGTACTGCCTCCAGTCCACCCATTCTTTTTGAAACACTTCAAGGGGAAAATAAGGTCGCTGGATTTTAAAACAATTCTCTAAATTGTATAATTTAGAGAGGCCATGGTTTTAAAATAAGATTTTATCATGCCTCCTCCCCAGCATAAAATATCTTAGTTATTGGAGACGTTGGTAAACATTCACAATATCATACTTGAAATAAATAAAATTTTTTTAAAAAAGAATTGAAACCTGCATTAAAAAAGAACTATATATGCTAAAATCCATTAATACCCTTAAGTGCTCAAGCACTCCGTTCAGAAGAATGAATGTAACCCCCACCCTACTCCAAATCTAAGACTTTCGAGTTCCAACTTTACCCATGGTTTTGATTTGTAGTTAATTCTGTGAAAATGTGTACACATCTATCTCCTGACACAGATTCCCTGGTTTGGCAGCTCTATGTGTTAATGCATATATTTAGCTACACACACAATTATACAGATACGCGCACACTCATTTATAATACACAGGATATACAACACACAGTTTTATCTGTACAGACTAATATGTCCCCTAGGAAACATGACAGTTTTATAATTTTCTGTTTTACAATTTCTCTCCCTCTTCAAGTTCTAGATGAGTTTCTCAGGGTCACAAAAGGAAGAGAACAGAGGTTTTGACCTGGACAGCCAGCAGTCTTCCTAAAGCTCTCATGAAGGCCATCTCAAGGTACTTGAAATAATGAGGGAGAGCCCTTAGGACCCCTGAAAATGCCAGTAACCGTTTCTTTAAGGATATTATTTTATAATTTCTTCTCATTTCACCTAACCCTTTCTATTTGCCCCTACCACACTAGTCAGCCTCTCCAGCTCCGGACTTACATTATCCCCTCTGTAAAATAAAGGGGTTGGACAAGACTTATCCGTGCAAGGGAGCTCCAGCTCAAACAATCTGGAACCTTATTGGTTACTTTTCAGGACCAAGGAACAATGGGAGGCACTGACAGAATCCCTGAAGCCTATAGGTTGCACTTTTTTATTCCCTTGAATTTTACCTTTAAGAGTTTCCAGATTGGAATACTTTATCAATGTTTGTAGTATTTGTGGAGTAAGGTGAAATCTATACAGCTAGAAGTAAGCTGGGCATTTATATGACTTACAAGAACAATGGTTTCATTTATTCAAATCACACTTATGGATGAAAGCATATGGGTAGGAACCTAAATCTGGAACTCTTACAAGATACACTCTCTTTAGAAGTTGACCTTGTAAGTACTTACTGAAAAAAGTATGCTGTAATCTTCAAAACTGACATACTAAAATAAAAACAATTACCCACATTGCTTAATATTTTCTTTTCTCTCTTTCTCTCTCTCATACAGGGAAGGGATAGACTATTACAAGTGGTAGGCCACAGAAGAGAATTTGTTTCAAATGCTTCTGTTACTGTAGGGAAAAGGTTTTCTTTACCAGGCAAATGCAAGTTTGTTTTATAGTTCATGGATTGACTGATTTGAACCAATTTATAAGGTTTCATTAAATCTGAATGAGTGTCTCTCCCTCCCCTGGAATAATCATAGACTATTCCAGAAGGTGACAGTAGAAGCTGATCCTTAATCCACGGCTGTGAGATACAGAGAAGAGTGGGCCCAATCCTGGGCTCTGCCAGCATTCATGCATCTACATTGTCAGTTTCAACAATAATCAAACGAGTCACACATAACAGCAAGGATGAATGGCTGAAGGATACATCATCCCTTATTTGTATAATCTTCCCTAACCTCTAAGGCAAGTGGATCTATTGAACTCTATTCTTCTCGAAGCTCCATCTCCACAAGTAACAGTCAGAAGGGAAGAACGAATTATTAAAATACTTTTTGAGGCTACTTAACCATCTGTTTTATCCTTAAAAGACAGAAAAGCTCAACCTTAAGAAGTTAAAGCATAAAGCAAACAAAGTAAAAAACAGAGCACACTTGGTAAGCAGAAATATCTCCCAAAGCACCTCCATTTTCGATACGGCAATTTAATTAAAGAATTCAACACATTCTATTTGCCGAGTAGAAATTACTTCTAAGGAGCCAAAACATTTATTGATTTCTTCCCTTTAGTTTATTCCTGCAGATAAATATCTCTCCAAATATAAATTCTGTGTGCTGACACCTTTCCTTAAAGAACATATCTCTACTTTAGCACACAAAATCAATTTGAAGGCAGTCATCTCACCTCCCTTTTAATTCTTTTGGGTTTCAGAGAAACAAACAAGCCCTGGTTGGTGTGGCTGTCTGTTGGTTGGAGTGTAGTCCCCCGTACACCAAAAGATTGCGGGTTTGACTCCTGGTCAGGGGGCACATACCTAGGTTGCTGGTCAGGGCGTGTATGGGAGGCAACTGATCAATGTTTCTCTCTCACAGGGATGTTTCTTTCTCTCTCTCTGTCTAAAAACCAATGGACATATCCTCGGGTGAGGATAAAAAACAAACAAAGTGTCATAAAAGCGTTTCAATGAACCTCTGCCAAGAAAGCCACCTCCCAAACAGGTTGCACTTTATGCTGCTCTGAGCAAGAACTAGAAAGGCTGTGTAAAATTGTCAACACAGAACAGAGTGGGATCACAAAATCCTGCCTTTTATCTTACACATACGCACGCACACAAACACTTTGGGTTATCTTTATTTAGTCTTTCAGTGGCAGGCTTCCCAATCACTTAAAAGCAATCAAAGGGCAAAAATTAACATCATTTACTTTCCTGAGAAAACATCCACAGCAAGCTACGACAAAGTTAAGGTGACCATACACCTGTGGGTCATAGTTTATTTCTTTTTATGACAAAGTTAAGGTGACCATACACCTGTGGGTCATAGTTTATTTCTTTTTAAAGTTTCATGGCATTGCGCCTTGAATATGAGACCTATCATTCAAGGATGTTTAGCTGGTACCTCTGATCTGTCATTGAATGATTTAGAATACCGAGCTTTCACTGAGACCCAAAGACACCTTCTCTCCCAGCACAGGTTCTCTCTCTCTTACTGTCTCTGTCTGTCTCTCTCGATAAAACAAAGCTGGGAAAAATTCATTGGTACAAAATGAGAAACTGAATCCTAGCCTGGCTCAGGTGCTTGCTATTATAAACTATGACTAAGAGACATGAATTTCTCTATGATGCAACTCTCAAGAGAGGCAGCATTTTCTCCAGGCCTCTCTTAAACCTGCTCATTCGCCAGTGACTAATGCTCTCTAGAGCTGCCCTGTACTGCTCAAATTTCATCAGCCAGCTTTGTCCTTGATAGCTCTGCCTGGACCATAAAAGCTCCCAAAACCTGTTGAGGGCAGCTCTGAAAGATCAGTGCAAAGCTAACCACACCCCTGCCAGCCTGGAGAGCTAGCTATCTTTTGAGCTTGCCACTGTATTTGTTATCTCAAGGACATGAGCACTTAATGGCCATTTTAGAAAAGTTTTTACTCTTCTCTGAACAATGAAGTCCTGACAACTACATGCAAAATAGGAGTAAATCAGGTCATCCTGTAACAACCCTTTTTCAACTCAGAAGAAGAAATAAAATTGACAACGTTAGGCGAAGCCACAATTAACTGAATCTTCCATTAACTATTTTCTGCACCTTTAAAAGAAAAAAATGTCAGGCTCATGATTTGTATCAAGGACTAATTTGTAAAATAAACAGAAAACACTGTAAGATGATGTCTGGTTAATGGATGTTTGGTCTGTTATCTTATGACAATGTCAGTTAATTTACAATTTTTAGCTTGAAGCTTTGCAATATTCTTAAGGAAAAAAATTTAGGGTGAAATCATGTTCAGTAAATCTTACCTGCAACAGAATAAAGAGCACTTTAGAAATAATTACAATAAGGAATGAAACAAATATTTTGGGGGTCAACTTTGAATTACTAAGAGAAATAAAATGCATTCCATTGTCCAAATATGCTACCTTCAGCTGAAAAGAGCAATTTAGACATATATAAACCAAAACCAAACAATTTCAGAACAAATGATCCACCACCAGAAAGGTACTTACAGTTATCAGACTGAAAGTCTGGAACAAACTGTTCATCATCAGGAACTTGTGCTGGAAAAGAGATTTTTATTTTAGACCTTTCAGTTTTATTAAAAAGCATAGTAAAATGTTTTATATGGAAAATAGGACAGCCAAGAAACTTGCCTTCAGCTAACCAAGCCTCTTGAAGTTGACTGAGATCCTGAAACAACTCTGGAATTGAAAACAGAAGACACCAGAATGAGAATTCCTCTGCTAGGGAGAGGCGTCTGCATGCTGCTTTCACTGGGAGCCATTTGAGGAAGCCACAACACAGAGGGGAAAGCTTCACTACCTTCAGAATCATGAGCCAGATCTGTGTCCAAAAACTTCCTCTTTCTGTCAATCACAGGCCGCCCTCTACATTCCTCGGATCTAGATTTCTGAAAAAGGCAAACATATAGTGAAGATGCAAGTGTAATAAAGGGGTCTCGAAAGGTACCACTAAATCAATAAGGAGAAGACTCAAATTTGAAGAGGGAGGACAAAACAAACCAAAAGCCACATAAACTTACCCCTGGGACCATAAAAGGGACTTGCTGGTCATAAAACCCATCCATGGTGCTTCCAACGTCTCTAATATCACTTTGAAAGGTTTCAGCATTGAGTAATTCCTGGGGTGGGTAAGGGGTCCTCCTGTAATATGAATTTGGGAGATTTTAACTGAGGCGGAGGAGAGAAATGAAATAATTTTATACTGTTCTTTCTTTAGGGCCTGTGCAAATCACTATTTTTCTTTGAGGTACTTAAAGCCTACTCAAGGTGTTAGCTTTATAGACTAACACAGGGTTTAAGGGCAGCAAAGATTCCTACTGTTGCTTAGTGTCAAATTCATTTACTTAACTGATCCTTTTCTTTCTCTCTCTCTCATTAGAGTATAAGTTTGCTATTATCTGGCCCCTATTGTTGTTTTTAAAGGGAGGGACCTTATTTTCATTATAAAACAGTGATTTCAAGTTCTCTGCAATAGAAAGTTCTCCAGGGTATTTGTAATGGTAGGGTTTTGGGTGGGTTTTTTTTTTTTTGACATAATTTAATTTTGACAGTACAGTGACAGGAAGTAGAAAACTGGGTTTAAGCATTCCAAATTATTGGCAATTAAGAATCTGACATACATAGTGTTTCTAAAAGTATTTTGTAGGTCAGTGGTAAAACACTATATATAGTTCCA
Organism: Mormoops blainvillei; assembly: GCA_004026545.1. Taxonomy (NCBI): domain Eukaryota; kingdom Metazoa; phylum Chordata; class Mammalia; order Chiroptera; family Mormoopidae; genus Mormoops; species Mormoops blainvillei. The sequence continues at coordinate 43,952 of PVJD01001435.1, read as the reverse complement.
CGAATGTATCGATCAGAGGTATACTTATATTCACACACTCTTTATTAAAACCTAAACTTTCTGTCCAAACAGATGTAGAGCCCATAATGTCACAGATAACCTCCATGGCATCTTACAGAGAGATATCTATGACATCTCCAAATTCTAAAAGAATAAAATAGCTATGAAAAATAATAAAGGAAACTAAATTCCATTGCACACATTTTAAATGCATCACTACCACAGATATTTTTAAAAAAACATTAGAGGCAAAAGATCCAAGAAAAGAAAATTCAGTTTTTTCCTTATACTGATGTCAACTTTTCCCAAACATGCCAAAAAATTAAACTTGTTACAGTATTGTCAACTCTTAGGGCTAGGAAGAGGTTAGGGGTCAAAATGGAGAGGAGGAAATTTTTTCAAATTTGGGAGGAATAAAATAACAATTGTAGAAGGTACCATCTTCCTGAACACTCAGTTTTATTCTCCAAATTAAAAAAACAAGAACACCTCAAATAAACAAAATGGGGAAAACAATTTCTCTCACTCTGGCGTTAAGCAATGTAAAATGCTTAAGGATAATTCTTTTGTTTAACCTGTATATAAATTTTAAATAGGGAACTTTTTCCTCAGGGGGCAATTCCATCCAATTTGTTTTTCACACTGCGTAGAGCATATCAAATTTTGATGAACAGGATGCAAGGACACCCTTCACGGCCAGCCTCCTCTCTCAGCACTTTGGCCCAAGTAATAAAATATTTTCAAAGTCAAAGAGAAAGAGGGAGAGGAGTAAAACAGCACGCAGTTCATAACTTCCTAGAAAAACACTCCCACTAGCTTGCTAGCTTGCCTTCCTTGGAATAAAGCCTCTTTCTTAAATGTCACCAACCCATATACAAAATCTGAGAATCACCAGCACTAAACTGAGGGGCATGAAAACGAGTCTTTTGTACCCTTCAAAACCTGTCCGATTAAATCGTGGCCTTAAAAATTCTATAAATGCCTTTGGGGGAAGGGGACAGCGGGCAGGAGAGATCGGAGGGGGAGATATTTTCAGAGTCTCACAATGAAATACGTTGCAAAATACTTCACCATGAAGAGCAAAGCTGTTTTTCCAAAAAAAAAATTAAAAGAAAGAAGGTGCTTAAGCGAGTCCAAAAGAGGCACTGAGGATCTTTAAAGCAGCCCTCAGAGTTCAAGGGCTAGACAAATCATGTTCAAAGCACATATATATAGATACACACATATTTTGAAGCCTGAAAGAAAGGCTCTAGCTCATCCAGGAGTTTAAACCACTTCCTTTGCACCCCCCTCCCTTCCCGTTGCCCCCAGGAAAACTTTAACATAGCGCAGCGGCGCGATCGAGGCCCCACCCCCGCGGCGCACAGCGGGCCCGGTTTTATGAATGGGAGAGCAAGCCGCGGCCGCCACATCAGGTAAAGGCTGTAACTGGATCCCTCGCGCTGGGCCCCATTCACAAAACAAGACACACTTCCACCCAATTCCCAGCCTTCCCCATTCATGAAAACTCCTTCAGATGCGCCCCCGCCCCCACTCCCAACGCACGCCCAGCCTCCGACGCAGGCCCCTCACCCCAGCGTTTTAGGAAGCAAGCTCAATGCTTCATTCACAAAAAAAAAAAAAAAAAAAAAAGGGAAAAAAAAAGCCGCAAGGAGCAGCGAGCCAACGAAAGAAACCCGCTTCATTCATAAAGTCACCCACATTCATAAAACGAGCTGTGGCGCCGGGCTCAACCAACCGCCCCCAATCTCCCCTCTCCCCAAAACACCCTCCAAACATCTCTCCTGGGCACCCCTCCTCAACCTTGAGTTCAGTTACCCCCAGAGGTCCCCTCTCCTCCGAAAATGCGATTAGATCCCTAATCCAGTGCGAGGCTCCAGCGTCTCTCCATCCCCCCCTCTGCACCCGTTTTTTTCTCCAACTATCACCAGGCGATGCTCCCCGATTTCTCGAGAATCGCCGTGCAGCCTGACGCTCTCAGTCCGCTGGGGGCTAGGGTGTCTACTTTCCACAACCTGAAACTTGCAAGGCCTGCATAAGTTCCGGGCCGACCCCCAACCCTGCAGGCTGTACATGCCTAATGTCACTTAACCCCTCCTGGTGCTCTGGGGGCATCACCTCTCAAATATCCCCCCCCCCCTCCAAGCTGCTTTCCGCCCCCTCCTCCCCACTGCAAAGCTCCGCCGAGCGTCTCTTCTCGCGAGCCTCCAAGTCCCCTCGGGGATCTCAGATCTCCAGAGACTGTAAAGCTCCGCAACTCCGCGCCCCCCGTCCCCGCCCGGCAGCCCCCTTACTTCGCGCTTCGGAAAGCCTCCCCCGCTACGTGCGGAAAACCGCTCTCCTTGCGCTCCGGAACCTACAGCCACCCCCGCCCGACGCCTCCCAGGAACCGAACCGGACCGGGCCGCAAGAGGAGGGGGTGATCAGCCCCGGTTGGAGGGGAATCAGCCCAAATTAAAAGTGCACTCCGTTTTGAAGATTCTGAATCAGCCCTTAAACTCTCGGGCCCTTCGGACCCGTTCCTGGACACCCTCTTCGGTGCCCCCCTGCCCCCTCGACGCCCCCTCACCTGAGGCGGCGGCTCTCCTCCCCTTCTAGCGGCCCCGGGCGCAGGCGCGCTCACGCACGCGCGCACCGGGCCTGGGCGCTTAAGCAAAAGGCCGGGCCGAACTGCTCTGGGGACGATGAACCGCTCCGCGCACAAGCCTCTGGACTCTGCGCCGCAGCTGCCAACCAGGCTGGAGCGCTGGCCCGGCCCCGGCGGCCTGCGGCTCCGCCCGCCGCCATTGGCTCACAGCCCTAGCCCAGCTGCGTTTCCATTGGTCCAAGGATGCTCCTGCAGCTGTCCATCACCTCTTGTTTACCCTGTCTGCGGGCAAATCCAGCTAAGCCGCCCCATCAACTCTGGCTCACATTGGTCAACAGCGCGTCCCTCCCCACCCCTCAGGGGTCTGTTTTACATAATATATGCACCGGGGGCCATGGGCCAATCAGCACAGGCTGTTTATATAATGAATGTTAGGACGTTTTTCATTCATAAAAAACGCGACCTGAGGGGAAAGCTTAGCTGAGTCAGTGAAGCACTTAAAGGGGCCAAGGCCCGGAGGAACTGCGGTTACTTGTCTCCTCGTAGCTCTCCCAACTTTTCATCGAAGCACGGCTCTTCCTTCGTATCCATTCACCCATTTCTCCCACTAGCAACGCCACCATCAGGATTGGACTGCTGGGCGACAGACGTTCACAGCTGCAGCACCAAGCAAAGTTATCATTTGAGAATTCAGGCGAAAGGAATTCATCATTCCACCCAGACAGAAACTCGCTGACCCACCTGGGCTTTCGGCCCACAGAAACACAGAAAACGGAAACCGAACCCTCTAATCTTAGTTACCTTTAAGGGAGGCCTTAATTTCCTTTAACCAGGTTTCCAGCGGGGAAGAATAAGCAGTATCTCCCTTTAAAATCTGAGCTCTCAAACAGATTTTAGTTACTATTTTATACTGGCAAGGCCTAAGGCCGAACCAAATCCCGTTTTCTCCCCATGTTTAATTGCAGTTTATAACCTCGCCAGAGTGTTTTGGATCTGAGATGAGAGAGGATCGGCGCTCAACGAAATCCTCTCTGGGGACGGCACCAACCAGGCAACCGACCTAGAAACATAAATTCCTCCGAAAAGGGCTTGCAGAGTTAGACCACCTGCCTCCCTCGCGGGGCTGCTTGTTTTGCATTTAAGTGTTGAATACAAGATGGTGCATTTGCGAATTAGATCTCGTGCAGCTGGGAACCACGAGAAGCTGCTCTGCTTGCCAAACGATCGGGCACTAACTGCAATTGCTGAGATTCTTAACAGGGTGTTCCAGGAAACAAATAAATAAGCAATCCTCTCCCATCTTCCCCAACTCCCGTACCCCCTCCTGTGAAAACCGCGGGGAAGCTCTCTGCTCTCCGCTAGGATGCTGGGGCTTGTGAGGGAGCTATGTTCCGCCGGCGTGCCCTACCATTCACCCAGTGTGCTAGGGGTGGGGAGGAAAGATGCCAAATGTTAGGAGAGAGAGCCCGTAGTGAAGGTGTCCCCAGGGTAGCGAACTCTGGGGATGCTCCCCGATCCCATGATAAGGAATACAATGTGGATTTTTAGGGAAAAAACATTTTTTAAGTGAAAATTTGCCCACCTTATTTCCTGCTTCCACTCTTGTATCTTAAACAGAGTGAGCAGGTTTGTGGTTTATAGCCCAAGAAAGATGGGAATTCACCTAAGGAAGGAACCTGGAGTATCCTAACTGAGTCCTGAGCCCATCACTGACCAGGCATGAGCTATTGACTTTGCAAGAGACTGGGGTGGGCATGAGTTGAGAGGTGGGAAGGTGCTCAGCACTTTTAATAAGCAGTTCCACGATATCTAATTTCCTACTAGAGCATTTTGCTACTGGCCCCAGCGCCAGTAAAATTTTCTCTTAATGCTTCTTTTCATTCCTCAGCACCATTTCTGTTTGTTGGCTGGAAGGGTTAGTTACCCTAGTCCAGTTGCACTCCCAGGGTATTGCTGGTATCCTGAAGGCTCTATCTCTCCAAGGAGACTCAGGGCCCAGGTTAGCTTGGTTAGCTTCCTGATCTTGTCTGCTCCCCATCCTGTCCCACCTCCTCTCATCTTATCATCTGATCTAGTTTCTCCAAAAGAGCTTTGGTTGTCCCCTTCATTTAAGTCTGTCTCAGGTTGTAGCCCTTGGGAAGACCTGCAGCCCACAGGGCTATATGTCCTTACCATAGAAGTCATAACACATCAATTACACTTTATAACTCTACCTACAAGGATACAGTGTAAGACTTTCACCACGAGGTTGAACTTGATGCCTGGAATGTGGCTCTTGTGAATTTTCCCTCAAGCCAAGTTTCCCCATCCCAGCTTGGGACGAGAAGTTGGGTATTTCTGGACTAAGTAGCAATAATTAGTAGCTTCGATGGGGACACAGGGGGAGTTAGGGGATGGGCTTTTGTGAGAAGGTTGTCAAAAACATAAGATCATATGTAGGATTTACATCAGAATAGAGCTCTTGCCAATTAATTATTTAGTCTTTTGGTAAACAATTTTTTCTTTTTGTACCAAATACTCAGCCAGACCCTGTGGTAGGCAAAAAAAGTTATGGAGATGAATATGATACAGTCAGTGTCTTGGAGGAGCCTACAACCTGTTGTACAATTTCAGGAGCTGAAGCTTACTGAGCACTTAACATTTGACCTGCTCATGTCTTATATAATTCTCTGCGGGTTATCTTATTTAATCCTCATAATAGCAGCACTGAAGTGGCCTTTACAAATATTACCTGCATTTTACAGGCAAGAAACTGAGGCACAGAAAGATTAAGTAACTTGCCAGTGATCACACAGGTTACAGCTTGCTGAACCCAAAAAACTCCCTAAGGCAGGAGATCTAGCATTTGCCTCTGTTGCTCAGAAAACCACCAGAAAATATCATTTGAACCCCACTTGCCCAGTAGAGGACAAAACTGACTGAAGTCACAGGGAGGCAGATTTTCTCTATATGTATAATGTTAGGAAGGATTCTGGAATGTCTGGAGTGCTCCAATGAGTAAATGCAATGAGTCTCCTGTTCCAGGAGGCATTTACACAGAAAGATTTAGAAAGAGTGCGGAGGGTGGGATAGATGAACTCAGAGGATTGCTCCAGCTCTAAGGGTCTGTGTTTCCGAGAATTTGGAGCTTATGTTGGACAGGGAGTTCAGGCCCAGGCCCAGGCAGCATGGCCCTGCGTTGAAGTGTGTGGTTATAACTCATGATGACTTACCTTGTCAGACTGACTTCTGGGCCCAGAGCTGCTTCCTTATTGGTAAGTGTTTATGGTGTCTTCTCTTTCTGCCTCTTTCTTCTTTTCTTCTGTTTTTCCTTCTTAGTGACTTACTTTCTCTAGTCCCAGCACCACCCCATTCCCCATCTTCTCGTTAACTTTACCTTCAGGAGAGGAAATGCCAGTATTTAGAAGTTCTTTGTCTAGCACATTGAGTCTTTCCCCGTAAGAACTGTTGCTTGACATTGGAGGTTTTGTCCAGCGTGTGCTCTAAAGTATCATCCCCTTTCCTCCAGAAGAGAAACAGGACTGGAAAAGATAACAAAAAGAGAGACCTGCCCTCGGGAGCATTCGTCTAGAGTCAATCTAGCCTTTGTCCTCTGGCAGTAGCAAAACTCATTTAATCACAGTAGGATAACTAGCCCCTTGTTCTTCAATTTGCAACGTGTCTGAAGAGAAACAACACAGAAAGAGAGAAAAACAAGTCTCTTGCCCCAAGTCCGAAAGCTTCTGTTTCCCTTTAGAGGACCACATTTAGAGTTTTCCCCTAAAATCCCAAAAGCAAGTTAAAATATAAAGGAGGCAACCTTACCTTGAACTGATGATCACCAAAACGGTAGTGGGAAATGCTGCAGCACCATGACCTTGGTCCTCACATTAGGAAAATGCCTTGTATTCCTCTGTTAGAAATGCTTCCTGTGGTGATTGTAGCCCAGCCTGGAGGCTGAGAGGTGTGGGCTACATGACCCCGAAGACCCTTTCCCATTCTTATAGCTCAAGGAAGAAAGGACTTGCAGACCATGTCAGAAAGGCACCAAAATGCTTTTCTTGTCCTCCCGGGATAAAGGATTCTATCTGGCTGCCACATCTTCCTTTCTAAAATTCAGAAATAAATATCTTAAAAACTGAGGAGAGACAACAAAATCTTTTAGATTCAATGCCTGTTTAAACAAATAGGGGCCATATCATGTTCGGGGTCCTTCAGCCAGGGAATAGTAATAACTGACATTTACTCTGGCGCTTAATAGGAGCCAGACACTTTTCTAAACACTTCATATGTATTAGCACATTTAGTCCCAACAACCGCCCTCTGAGGGAGCTACTATTATTATCACCTCCACTTTTCCCAGATGGAAAAAATGTAGGTGCAGGAAGGCTACGTAAATTGCTCCAGGTCCCAAAGCTAGCACACAGTAAGAAAGAGCGGGTATCCAAGGGGCCCTCCCCAGAGCCTGGCAGGTAACCAGCCCGCCCTGCTGGGCTGCCTCAGCTCCAGGGAAGCCCCGTGGGCTTAATAAAAATAGCCAACACTGAAGAGCACTTTATTGTGCCAAGCCCGTTGGGGCCTTGCTGATATTAGCCAACCTGATGTTCCTAACAACGCTGTGATGCAGATACCATCATTATCCCTATTTTATAGATGAAGAAACTGAGGCACAGAGAGGTTAGGTAATTTGTCCAAGATCACATAGCTAGTGAGAGTTAGAGTCAGGAGCCCAGTGCAGGTCTTGAACGGAGTTCTTGCTCTGAAACACTTTACTATGAGCTTCCTGCAATCTCCCGCTCCGTCCGTTGCCCTCCTCTTGCCTTTGGGGCTCCGGCTGCTCACCTGCCTTTCCCGTGAGAGTCACAATGCTTCTTTGGGAAGGTGCTCTAGGAACTCCAGCTGGATTTCTGAATTATTACCCAGGGAAGGTAGAATTTATCTTCATTAAAACCACTTTAGAAAGAGAAAAGAAATTACTTATACTGAGCATCCCTATATGCCAGGCTCTGCTAGACACTTTACATACATCGTCTTATTTAATACTCCCAATCCTTCGCAGAGGTAGTAATAATACCCAAGTTGAGGATGTTTAAACTGAGGGTTAAATTGAGGTTAAAACACATATTTGAGTTTTCAGTTAGGAAGGAGCAAGCCAGGCCTCTGACCAAGTGCATGCCCTTGACCCTCTGACCCACTGGCCTAGGGAGGCCTGATTTCCCTCCTGGCTGCTTTCCTGAGCTTGAGGACATCCTCTCTCTTGCTTCTTTCTCCTGACTTTCCATTCTTAGATTTCATAAAACATCCGCTCTCAAGAAAAGCTGGTGGTGGTACATGTTACATTTAGATTGCTGATGGTTGAGACATTTTTTTTCTTAAGCGCAAAACCTTAAGAAAACAATAGGGGGAAAATGTTTGGAAACTTCCCCCGGCTTTGCATTGCCTTCAGAACACAGTCCAGCTCTGTAGCAGGATCTTCACTGCGCCCTGGTAACCCTGCAATCTCTCCCCAGCCCCCTGGGTCCTTGGGTCTGGCCGAGCAGGACAGAGTCCCCTGTTCCTCAAGCCAGTCAGATGCCAGCATGGTGCTCCACCTCTGAGACCCATGAAGAAGCCCTGTCCTCACATGTAGAAGCCTCAGGCTACTGGGCTTTGGGGGGATCCTGTGTCTGATCTTTAGAGTTTTCCTGCTTCTTTTCCACATCAAGTTGTCAATCAGAATTTCCCAATATATTAGGAACATGTTTATCCAGCAGCCCCTCATGTCTGCTCCAATTTTCTGCCTCTGATCCACCGTGGGGTTGGAAACCAGCAAACCAAGTGAGCTTGAAGTGGGCATAGAGGAAGAGTCCATGGGTTCTGAGAGCAAAAGGGCCCCCTCCTATGAGGAAGTAAATGAACTTGAATGTGTAGACTTGGCAAAATCTATTTTGACCATTCAGAGTCCTCTTTTTGCTTCCTTTTATGCCTTTACTGTAGAGTTTCATATGGCCAGGGGTTAACGCTTGCTGTGACATGCTCAGACTTTAGCCCCCAAAGTCTGAGTAACAGGCTAACTCAGGACTTGCCCAACTTGAGCTGTGAACGGCCTTGTGTTGGCATCGCCAGACAGCTCCACTGGAGGAGCAGGTTAAGGGGATGGAGTGGGAGGTGGGGACTGGAATGTAGATTCTTTCAGGGGCCTGCTTCAACATGGCAGCTGGAGAGTGGTGGTAAAGAGGGTAGTTTTTTCAGCTCTTGACTTAGTTTGTAAACACCCACTCTGCTTCAGCTCCATCAGGACTGTAGAGGAAACTGTATTTATCTTGAGTTAGACAAAGAGGAGCTCCACCATGGCCAACTGGTAATAGAATCCCCAGGTGAAACGCTCCATCAGTGGATTCCATCCCATGGCTTCAGGCTTCAAATGGGGTACCTATCTGCCTTTCCGACCTGAGGCAGTATTCCTTTCTGTTGCCCCTTGAAGCCAAACAGTGTTTACAAACTTGTAGATGACCTCTTTTGCCCTTCCTACACCATGGTTCTTACTGATTATCTGACTCTGGTCCCTTACCTCTGGGGCATAACTCAGCTTCCATTTTAATAAGAGCCCACCTGCAAACCTCTCCTCATCCCTGCTCCTCACCCTTATCCGAATTGTCTCCCATTAAGAAGCCAAAGTACATGGTTAAAAATGCAAACTATGAGAACAACATCCCACCCCGGGAAAGCACAGCAGAGGTGTTCTCATGTCCTCTGTCTGGTTCTCTCTGCAGTTAGGCTCTGCCTTGGAGCAGGACACAGGTGCTCCTAACCATTAGGGACCACGGTTTAGCCCCCATCTCCCACCACTGTTCCAGGGCTGGATATCTACGTGGCTAGAAGGTCAGCATCTGACTCTTAAAAGGGATCATCTGTTTGATGTAAGGGACTGCTTGGGCATCTCAACTGTGGCCTATTTTGTGTTTGTTTATTTTTTATTGAAGTTTAACATACCTAATGGAAACGTACACAAATCGTAAGTGTGGAACTTGATGAATTTTCACAAAGCAAGTACCTCTGTGTGTCTAGTAACCAGATTATAAAACAGCATTATCAGCTCTCCCCTCCAAAAAACCCTCTCAAGCCCCCCTTCTCATCCCTCATTCTCCCTCCCCATGCCTCACAAGGGTAGCCACCACCTTGGTTTCTAACATCACAGATCAATTTTGCTTGCTTTTGTACATTATATACATGGACTAATACAGAGTACCCTTTTGTGTCTGGCTTCCTTTCTTCAACATTATGTTTGGAAGAGTCATCTATTTGTAGTGTGTAGCTGTGTTTTATTCATTCTCTTTGCTGTATAATATCCCATTTTATGAATACATTACAACTGACTTATCCAATTTACTGTTAATGGACATTAGGGAAGTTTCAAGTTTTTGTTGTTATTAATGACTTTGCTGTGAATATTCCAGTGAGACTCCAGCATGTATCTTTTGGAAAACATCAACCTAATTTGATTGGTTTATTTAAGACGTAGTTACAGTATTCATTTTCATGTCTCATTTATTCAAAAAGTGGCAGAGACTTATGATGAAAATCTCAACATCAGAAAGGTGTTGAATGGAAAATAAAAACCCCTATATCAGTTCCTAGCCTGTACCCAATCCCCAGAATCATACACTATAAACTGTTGTATATCATTCTAGATATTTTCTATTGCCTAGAGAATGCATATTTAAGTATGTGCATTATAGCCTTTAAAAACCCCACAAATCGGCTTTTCTTATATTATATTTCTGCCCCCATTCCCATTCCCAACACTAGGTGGATAAGAGAGTTTGGCCATGGAAGGTAAATGTCTCTTTCCTCTTGTTAGATGAGGCAGGATTATTGTTTTTATTTATTTATTTATTTAAAAAAATTTAAAAAAATTGTTTTGAGGGAGAGAGAGAAGGAGGGCGATAGAGTATGTGTGTGTGTGTGTGTGTGTGAGAGAGAAAGAGAGAGCGAGAGATTTGTTTTTCCACTCATTTATGCATTCATTGGTTGATTCTTGTGTGTGCTCTGACCAGGAATTGAACCTGCAACTTTGGCATATTGGGACGATACTCTAACCAACTGAGCTACCTGGCCAGGGAGGGCTATAACTTTTAATAGGCCCTTATCAAGGTAAGACATATGGGAGTTAACAGAGCAGTACATTTCTTTTCGACTTCCATAAACATTTGTTGACTGGCTAGTATTCTCAGTGTAAGGCTTGTCCCAGAAAATCTCCCAGTCTGGTGGGAGGGGGGCGAAAGGCACAGGAACAAATAGCAATTCTACAGTGTTTACAGGTGTCGTAATAGAGGCCTATAAATGGGTTCTGGGAGTACAAAAGGAGGAGCAGTGAGTACTTCCTGGTAAGGTCAAGGAAGGCACCTGAGAGGGGGCCAGCCCATGAAGGGTTAATTACTAGGACTTCGATGGGCACAGCAAGGAGGGAAGGGCCTTCTAGGCAGAGGGAACAGCATTCATAGACGCACGGAGGCTTGGCAAGAACTAGCATGTCCAGGGACTGGCAGTTGCTCATGTGCAGCTAAACTCTGGAATATTAGGGCCCGGAGGAGACATGACTAAAAAGGATGTGGGTGACAGGTCTGGGGTCTTATACAGTCATTAGATGAGTGGTCACTTACATTTTGGAATCATGGAATGCACTTCATAGGTGTTTAAAAACTATCAACCAAAAGACACAGAAAGACTTCCAACATAATGTGCCCTGTGATGCCCTCGATTATGGCATGTATCACATTGTTCATATGTCTGTGTTTGCCCACAGTACAGATTCCTCTAATAGGGGCCCCCTTGGATGCTTGTCTCAATTACCTAGCCCAAACATAGTGCCTGGCACTTAGTAGGTGGTCACCAAAGGGTAAATGAATACGTGAATGAGCAAGTGATTTCTACTGCACAGCAAAACATGGTACTTGAGAAATGGGTTGGGGGTGGGGAGCTGGGTGACCTTCTCTTTGTGGATTTGTGTCTATCTGTGCCCAGCCTCCGCCTGCCCACATGGCGGGAGAGGAACGAGGAGCTGGTTACCTGGCCTCTGCAGTCGTTCAGGGGTCACCCCAAAGAAAAGGCTTCATTTCCTTGGCAGCAATACCGGGGGCCTGGGATACTAAGTTTCATTTCAGCCATATTTGGGATGGCGTAGAGCCTGGTGGGACCCGACAGCCTCATCTCAGCTCTCAGCAACTCAGAGGCATTAGTACTGAATCAAAATGCCCAAATCCCCCATTTCATTTCTGAAATGCAGGCATGTGTGGGAGGAGGGGATCAGCTTCCTCATTGACTCATTCAACCTATATCCCCTCCTCAAAAGTGTCCCCCTTATCTCCCCTGATAGGTGCCCCCTTATCCTCTGGACTGATAATCTTGAAAAGTTTAAAAAACCACTTTGTGTTTGTCCTCTTGCCTGCCTGGTCCTCCTAAGTGTGGCCAGTTTGCCGGGATAGACCTCAGTGCCCCTGGGGGGTTTCCTTCAGGCAGCCGAGAAAGATCAACGTTTTGACTTGTTGGCTGAGAGATTTTCTTCACCACGTAGCATTCTCGTTAGGAGAATTTCACATACCCTTTGACTTGAACCAACTTTGAAATCTTTCCTCACTTTTCTTGCTCCTTTCTCCAAAACTTAATTGCTTTGTATATTTATTCGGGTTTCATCTGGACCTTCTCACTTAGGAATGTTCACCTAGAACCTGGAAACGGACCTCAGGGCCTGCTCGGACAAAGCCGACTCAGCCACAGTAGAATGTAAAAGCTAAATAAGGCCTTCCTCTTCCTCCTATGTGTTAAAGCTGACTTCAGTGACAAGGTATAATTTTTCATTACAGGATCCGTGTTTTACCCTTTCCAACCCACACATTTCTGGCCAGAATGCAGGTAGTATTCATCTACAACTATGTGTACACCTTGCAAATGTAAATGGTAATGAAGTAATCCATATGGTAATATGGTAATAGCTTTATAGACTTATGTCTGGAAGAAGTGTTTTATTTATTCAAAGATCCTTAGTGGGTTAGGCTACACCCCCTTGCTTTCCAGATTCGCTCCTCTCACAGCTACTGAATTTATACCTGTGCCCTCTTGTGTGAACATGGAGTGCAAGTCCCATTTCATGTCTCAACTCCATCGCTACCCTGTGATTGTTGGTCCTGGTCATTTCACTTCTCTGCTCATCAGTCCCCTATCTGAAAAATGGATGTAACAACTCCTGCCTCAAAGAATTGTTTGGCAGTTCAGTGAGTGTGTACGTGAGTCCGTTGTGGGTGTGGGCAGTGGAACTGGGTTTCCACCTTGGCTCTACCCCTTGCTAAGTGGGTGAGTTTGAGCAAATTTGGTCTCTGAGCCTCAGTTTTATCATTTGTAAAATAGGGATTTTAAGGTTTCTGAGGAGAAATGATAGAATATTTAAAAATCATCTAGCAAGAGTGTCTGAAAGAGAGTAGAAGCATAACACCTCTTACTCCCTCCCCTTGTCTCTGTATGAATTGAGGCACTTGGTGCTAACACCTCATGACCACTAATGACCTTTCCGATATTCCCTGGGATAAATTGAAGAGTTCCCAGCATCTTGCTTCTCAGTGTGATATTTCCCTCTTGTACATTTCACTTGGTGTTTTTTTTCTTAACTAATTTCCTCTGATGTCTAGTAGTTCTCTCTTCATTGATTTCTGAAGGAACTGAAGGAGTTCTGTTGAATCTCAGGACAGAGGGCAGAAAGCCTTCATGTCTGTTTGAGTGGGAGAGTGCCAGGTATTCTTTGTCAGAGAACAGGATTTGGAGATGGTACACAGATACAGGCACAAAAAATGTACGCGAGCGTGTGTATGTTGGGGGAAGAGTGGTATAATGTGTCTGAAGAATGGTTTGCAAAGTCACCCAGGCTTCCTGGTTCACAGAAGTCATATTTTCTTGTTTTGAAAAGTTTTAATCTATCTATCTATCATCTATCTATCTATCTATCTATCTATCATCTATCATCTATCTATTGAGAAAGGGAGAGAAACACTGATATGAGAGAAAAACACTGATCAATCAGTTGCCTCTTGTATGCTCTGTGACCAGGGATTGAATCCACAACCTAGGCATGTGCCCTGACCAGGAATCGAACCGTTGACCTTTCGCTTTGTGGGATGACACCCAACCAACTGAGCCACACCAGTCAGGGCAGCAACCGTAATTTTCTTAGTAGACCACCAAGATGCTTTTGAAAAGACTATCAAAAGCATGTGGTACATAATTCTATCACGTCAACCAGGAACAATTTATTAGTAGGAAATGGGAATTTATTTTATGTGTACATATAAAACTGCGACCATGAGCACGTGTCTGTGAAATAAACAAGCTGTTGAAGGCACATGATGGGCTGTTGCCGAGGCTTTTCCACAATTTTTCATCGGGGACTTGTTTTCTCCCTTTGCCATCTGTGGGCTCTCACTAGGATAGGCAAAGCTGCTGATGCCAAAGTTTAACGAAAGTTCATGGGAGAAAACTTAACACTGAGAAAATTGTATCCTTGAGCATAATTTGGACAAGACACTAGTATTCTATTTCAGTGCAGGAACAGTTCTTTCCAATTGATGGGGCTTCTGAGTGTCACCGAAGTACAGCTTTCAGGACAGGGTGGGCTGCGCTGAATGCTGGGGTGGAGGCTAGGGAGGATGGGTGTGAGGGTTGGTGTAGGGAGAAGGTGAGTTTGGAAGAGTAAACTGTGTATGGGAATTTGAGAAATCTTGGATCTGATTCCTTGAGCCAGAGGGAGCCCAAGTAAGTTCTGGAATAGGGGAGCGAAGGGCGGAAAGGGGTAATTTGGGGAAGAGGAATCTCATGGGTGTGAAGGGTGGCTTGAAGTACAACAGAGTACAGAGGTGAGAGGAAAATAGTGTAGATTCTGGATGAAGAGATGGGGGTATCAAAAAAAGCATTTGTTAGCTTCCTCCTTGTATTGGCCGTGAACACTCCGAAGTGCAAATAAACACGATTGGGTCCATAGAAAGAATGGGCGAGGTGGTCTATGGGCTACTGGCACTCCGAGTGCCTCAGAATGATTGGAATCAACACAGCAAGTCCTGCTTTTTACCTCTGAGAGCTTGTATAGAGGAAGGAGAACCGAGTTCTAAATGTCTTCAGTGAGTAAGTGACTAAGCTCACATCAGGCTGGGGAGGAAGCTCCTGTTACCTCCTCCCGCTGCCTCCTTTCCCACCTCCACACCTGGGATTTCTTCCAAAAGCACTTCCTCAAACTTGACTGTGTTTGACAGAGGTCAGTTCACGCCATTTTGAGCCCAGGTCCAGGGCTGACAAGTAACAGAATCCTGCAGACTGTTACATTTATTTTAAAAGACTTGGTACATTATTACTTTAAGGGAGTACGATCTGAAGTAGAAGTTGTTCTTTCCACTGGCAGACGTGCATATCTATCATGATACTTCAAAATTTTTAAAAAAATTTATGGCCTAATTACAATCAGAGTGTTTTCAGATATTTAACAGGATCACTTGTTTTTTTCCTACAACTTTTCCAAAATTGTTTTTGTTAATTTTTTTATTGTTCGTAATTCACCCAAACTGGGAATTTCATCTTTGCAAAGTTTAAAAGTATTTCAAATCATAAAATCGTTATATGCCCATTGTGTACAATTAGGAAAATACAAAAAAAAAACCCAATTAAAAACAAACTAACAAGCACCTATAATTCTAGAAATGATTACTGTTAACATTTAAACATATTTCCTCCCTGTCTTTTTTCTTTGCCGTTTTACATAATGGCGATATATACATAATGGAAATATATTTTTTAATATGCAACTTTGCATTGTGTATAGCATTATATTATAGCTGTGTCCCCAGGACATTAAACACTCTTTATAGACTATATTTTTAAGGTTTGACCGATATATATATATCTATATATATACACACACACACACACACATATACATACATACACACACCCACACACACACACCCCTTCTTATGGGTATAACATCGTTTACTTAAATGTTTTATTGTTTTTCTTCTGCTGGGTATTATGCTGTTTACAATTTTTCTGAGGATAAAAGCAACACTATTATCAACATCTTTGTGTGCAAGTGTGTGCACCTTTGTGTGTTTTAATGTAGGTATGACTATGGGAGATCTGGCCAGGCTTTCTTGCCTGTTTCAGATGAGGGGCCAGTCGGCTGCCCCCTTCCCATTGTGAATGACAGCTATCAGGCAAAGGGAGGATCGCACCAGCATCCATCTGGCTCCTGGGAGAGGCAGTAGCACTCAGAGCACAGGGGTGCTGTAAACATATCAGAGATCTTGTAATTTGGCTTTGTAATGGGGGAATCTAAAAGACAATTCATTTTCAAAGGAAACATGTTTTCAAAAAGCCTATTGAATTGATTGGGTTAATATTGTGTGGCTTTTAAATTACAATGCATATAAAAAATAGAAGATCTAATGCGGTAGAGAATAGCAGTTACTTTGAATAACAACCTCGTAGGAATAAGCAGACATTGGCTTCTGTGTAGGCTGTCTCTGCTGGTGAAGCAGTCACCTCGGAAAGGAGTTTTGCAGTCAGCAAGTCAGAGTTCTGATTATAGCTGGGCTTTCTTGGGTAAGTTGCTTGGCCTCTCTGAGCCTCAGAACCCCCACTTATAAAACGTGGCAGATGATGACACCAGTGTTTTTTACCTGCAGTTTTTTGAGAGGATTCAAACACCAAGTAAGAGTGATTGAATGGCAGCTAGGATTGCCGTGTGCAGTAGCCAAGACTTGTTCTTGATCCACGATTCTAAACAGGTGTGTGTGTTCAGGACCGCTCGACCCAGAAGACTCATGCTTAAGAGAACATGGAAACGAAGGCAGAGTCCTGGGTTATATTTTCAGGAGGCACTGTGGGGATCTTAAGGGATCTCTTTTCAGGCATTTAATAAGTGGTTTAATTTGCACACACTGGGTTTCCATATCTGGTAGTTCAATGTGGTGTTGTTTTTTTGTTCTGGACTGTAAGTAGGGACAGGGCTGGGCGAAGGGAACGCTGAAACATTACATTCCTCGGTCAGACGCTTCAAAACCCTGCAATCAAACTTGAGGCTGTATTCGGAAACAACTGTATCCGATGTCAGCTTATTATGGAAGGTTCTGAACTTCTAAGAATTCCTCAGTAGGAAGCAAACAAAATACAAAGATCTCTTCCTAATTTTCTACCACTAGGAATTTTTGTCCGACTGATTTCTCCAACCATTCAGCATGTTTGTAAAAATGTAAGCACGTAGATCCGTGGCCTATAATGGGCAGAAAGAAGGCTACCTTCTGTGGGTGTGGAGATAAGAAAGCTTGGTTCAGTTCACACACATGTCTGAGCGGTAGACTCCTCCAGTTGTTAGTTAACCATGGACATCAATAAAGGTTTCTGGTGTGAGTGTGTGCCAGCGTGTTTTCAAAGCACAGGTTGTAGCACTTCTGAATCTGTAGAAAGGTAGGAAGGAGAACCTTGTCATCACCTATCACGTCTGGGATCCCGACAGGCCCACAGGAGGTTTTATTTAGAAATGTTCAAGGGGGAACTTATCATGCGGCCTTCATTTGCCCTCCTCTCCGGGAAGGAAAGAGTTACACTTCTCCTGCCCCCATGTGGACATTTTATTCTCACAGTTCTTTGAAGTGCCCTCAGAGATCCGAGCATCAGGCTGAAGGCAGCTCTGTGTATCTTTGCAGCAGATTAGTACATATTCTCATTTTATTTGCTCACAGAACAAATATTTCCCTTGGAATGAAACCGAGGCGGTGGAGCAGGATCAGGCAGGACCAGCCACCAAATACGGCGGCCCCAGCCCACGGGGGCCGGCCAGGCCAGCGTGGGGCGGACATGATTGGTTTCCCTGATTGCCTCATTTAGGTCCTAAAGACCCTAAAAGTCAATCCATCTGGATTGATTGAGCCCTGTATTCACTCGGAAATAATTGCTGAACCCCAGTCATCCCCCAAGCATCATGCAGATTACAGGAATCAAAAGGGAAACAGATTCTGTCCTCAAGGGGCTCACAGTCAAGTTAGGGACGATAAGAGATGTTGTATATGAATGACCCTAATCCAGGTGAAAAAAGGTAAGTTTTCAGAGTCTAGGGGATCAAATGTTCTGAAATGGGTAATTATTCCTTTGTGTGTTGTATGTGTGTGTGTGTGAGTGTGTGTGTGTGTGTGTGGTGGGTGGGAGGTGTGTGGTGCTGTTGGCTGTGGTGTGTATGTGGTTTTGTGTACTTGGTGTGTGGGGGAGTGTGGCATGTGGGTGGTATGTATGCGTGTATGTAGTAAGTGATGGTGGTAGTGAATGTAGGTGAGTGTGTGGTGGTGTGTCAGCATGTATGTGATGGTGGTATATATGTATATGTATGTTGTGATTAGATATGTATTGACCATGGCGGTGGTAGAAATGAGGTAGGCGAAGGGAGGTTGGTAAGGTATGTATGTATGGTGGTGGTATGTGTGTGTGAGTGTGTGTGTGTGTGGTGCGAGTGTGTTGGTCGTGGTAGTGGTAGGACTGAGAGAGGGCAGGTCCACTAGCAAGTGAAGATGGGGAGGAGTAGGACCGGTGGGGCCAGGCCAGGAGGATGACCCAGCAAGCAGAGGCGCTGTATCAGTAAAGGCATGGAGATGAGCAAGTCCAGAGGGAATGTCCTAGGGAAGGGTGGGGGGTAGGAAATAAGCTAGGAGGGAGTGTTTAATTTTGGTAAACACTTTCCTATTAAGATAATGGCAGTTTTGCATCCCCCATGGGTCCCTCTTCCTCAGCTCAGGTGAGGATCTTGGGTAAAAGGAGCCGTTTTCTTCCCCAAGGATCAAACTCCAGCTAGGACTCAGGCCTCATGACTGACGCCCTGCGTGTCTATTGGGCCCCTTCTCCACCTGAGCTGCTGCACTACGAATGGTTCTTAGAGCCCAGCCTCCCAAACTCTCCAAAAAGCCAAGGTGGGTTCTGTGGGGTTTGGGGCAGATGAGGCTTCAATGCTAGAATCCCTGAGGCAAAGGTCAGAAGAAAGCACAGTGTGTGCGCATGTACCTGCCGGATCACTAGCTCCTTCACATTTCATGGGCTTCCCTCGCTAGATCTGCATCTCGAGGAGCTTTCTGAAGAATATTCAAAGAGGCAGATGGTAGGAGCTGGCTCCCTTCCTCAATTTTGTTTTGCTTTTCGTTACTTTCCCCTCCCTAAATAGGGTCAAAGCTGCTGCATGATTAAATAGTGGCCAGATAAGCATGATTTTTTTCCATTTCACTAGACAAGGAAAGGAAACAAACATTTATAGAAAGTTTAATGTTTGCAAGATACATGTCAACAGCATAGTCCCGAGAGGTAAATATTATCATCCCCATTCTGCACATGAGGAAATGAGGGCTAAGAGGGGTGACTAGCAAAAAATCATTCTAATAATCTATGTAGTGAGTTCCCCATCACTGGTCACCTGTCTGAAATTTGAACCCAAATCCGTTTGGCACTAAAGACCATGCTCTTTTTCATAATTCTTCCTGAAGTTAAGGAGGCAGCATAACATACTGAAATGATGATGCGTTTTATCATCAGATAGACAGAGGGTCAAAGCCAAGCTCTTCCCTGTACTGGTTAGGTATGTGAACTTGTATTCCTCCCTTCCTTGCTTGCTCGGCAAATGTATTTCTGGATTTTGAAGACTTAGTATGAAAAAGTGTTAAGTATCTCATTAGTAAAATAATTTTATATTGATCACATTTGAAATGATTAATTGAACCTCTTGTCCGGCACCCCCTTTGAGGATTCCTTAGTTTCTGTGAGATAGTTGTTGTAATCCTGCTTCTTGAGAAATAGTTGTTATAATCTTTTCCCTGACTTCTCACCCCCAAAACACAAAAACAAAAACAAAACAAAGCAAAACACAAAAAACCAGTGCTGACAATCAGATAAAATAAATGTTAGTTATTCCCATGGCCCCTTAGCCATCTTTGCTTTTCTTTTGTTTTGCAGAAAATAGTCAAGTGAAATATTTTGAGTGAAGTCTGATGTACAATAACTTCACTGGATTGAAAGAGAAGAAGAACCATTGAATTAACAATGAGGTCTTTTCTAAGTAGATTCATGAAACTGGGAAAGGTCTTGGAAATTGACTGGTTCCACCCACCGGCTCTGGCCTCAGAAAGCGAAGCCCTGAGAGACTAAGGCTCTTGCCTAGGGTTACAGACTAGCCAGGTGGATGGGGCCTGACACCTGGTCTCCTGATACCCTTTTTCAACATACACCTGCCACACTACACGGCCCTTTTTTTTCTGAACTGCTTCCTTCCCTGCTCTCCCCCCCCGCCAAGGCTTCCTCCCCGACTCCCAGTTTGGTACTTCATCCTCTTTGGCCTTGTCTCTCTGACCCAGTGTCTTCCCTTGAATATAAGGGATGGCAGAAATGGCAGTCAAGAAGGTCTAGACAGGTTAAAGGATAGGCAGAAGTTAATGAGATAAAATGGAACATTAAAATAAAAAGATTTTGAATAGCCACTAACCAATGGAGCCAAGGAGACTTTCTTGGCCTTAACAGAGGTGCATGTGAAAAGACAACATGTGTGCCTTTGGAGGAGAATGGATTTGAACTTACGGGCTCAGGGCTTTAGGCCTAGGCATGTGGCATTGGAAAAAACCTTTGTTTCTTCATCTTTAATTAACCTCAGTGGATTGTTGTGAGGAGTAAATGAGACCACGTTTCTGAAAGCACTTTGTGATCTGTGAAGCACTGTACCCGTGGCAGTTATGAGCATTCATTTTGAAGCTAGATGTTGCTGGCTGTGAAAGCGGGATGAGTTAGCACGGTGACACGGTTGCCAAAGAAAGCTAATGTGACATCCAGAGGCAGGGAGGCTGCTCTGCACTTGTCCACTTGTTTCTGGGGCACTGTGCTGTGTTTGGTTCTGGGAATCACACTTTCAGAGGAACCTTAGCAAACTTGTTTTTTCAGAGAAAGTTGCAAGAACAGGTTAGAGTCTGAGAGTCATGACAGATAAGCGATGATTTAAGGATTTAGAGGATGTTTAGTCTGGAGGAAAAAAGAATACTTACAACAAGGTAGCTGTTTCTAAATATCTAAAAGCTGTCTTGCAGAAGAGACGTGGATTTTACTTGGTGTTGCTGGTGGCCAAGCCAGGGCTCAATGATGGGAGTTAATGACAGGCAGATTTGGGTGCAATAGGAGACTGAGCCCAAATGGGCTCCTTGGGAAGGTGGTGGCCTTCCCATTAGCAGAAATCTTCAGCAGGAGACCTTCAAGCAGAGGTGACTGTGCACAGGCCAGGGGCTGTACTGGGCAGCCTTGCTTCGGCTGAGAGGTTAGGCCAATTGTTCTCTGTGATGCCTCCATTTCAGAGACCACGCTTATCTCCTCTGATCTCTCTGATCTTTCTTTCTGATCTACTTCCCTCCCCATTTTTGCTGCCTTTGACTTTCTGTTCCCTGTGAATAGCTTTAGGGTTTTAGAGTTGGAAATATTTCTGTGATGATTGATAGCCTGGTTTAATGGAAAGGAGGAGGGAAGAACATTTAAAAACAAAGGCAGTTTTGTTACTTTTAAGGACACACAGTAACCTGTTAGGGTGGGAAAGCAGCAGCCACAGGGTCCTGTGTGTCAAAGTCTCATAAACGCCACAGCAAATGGCTTATTCTTTGCTAGTGTTTAAAATGCAAACACAACTGCTAAAGGCTTTTGTTCCTGAATGGACCAGCATCTTCCTTGTTTAAGCAATTCTTTTGTTATCTACAAACTCTCAAAAAAAAACTCTTACTGTAAGAATTCTATATCATAAACTCCTTAATGGATTCATAATTTAAGTACTTTGCTGATTTGGTTGCATTAAGTTGGGTGTAGGAGATTTTTAAATTTACTTTCTTGACTCCAGAAAAGCCATTTTCTTGAGGAAAATATTTTGCACGCATAGTTAGTGTTGCAGCTGGGAGGGTGAGAGGCTAGCTGAATCTCCCTAGTGGAGTGGGCAGCTGAGCTATTTCCAGAATTTTGTTCTGCCCCCGAGTAGCAATTATGCCTCCGTCTCACAGTGCCCCACCTTACCCAGCCCAGCCTCCATTTCAGAAACCTCCACCTAGACAGAGGCACAAAATAGAACTCGGCAGATCCAGGTGGAAGGGGCAGGAAACGGGCAGGAGTGAGTGACAGTTTGGTTAGGGTCCCTGAGGTCAGAGTGCTTGCCCAGCCTTGAGGCTGACAGTAGGGATGTGGGGAACACTGAGGGTTCAGGGTGTGAGTTCCAGGGCTTTTGGAACCTAGGTGTTCAAGTGAGGCAGGAATTGTAGGAGAGACAACAAAAGTGGCTCTTCAAGCCCAGGGGCTGGCCAGTCGGGTCAGGTTGGGCAGGAAGGCAGGGCCCGAAGAGGCAGCAGCAGGGCACCCCCGGCCTCATTGTCTGGCGCTACTGCCCCACTGCAGTCCCCAGTCTCTGCGGCAGCTATGTTGAGCCCACCCCTCCTTACCTAGCCCCATCCGGGTGTGACCTTGAACACTAGTTCAGGACAGCATCAGCCTGAGGTCAGATAATGGACTTTTTCCTGGGGTCTAAATTCTGGAGAGAGGGGCCAGTCAACTCTGATGTGAAGTCCACGGCTTCGTTTTCCATTTGCGCTTTCTTTCCAAACCTGGCATCCTCGCCAGGTCTCTTTTGTCTCAGGTGGCTCTTCTATAGGCTCCAGTTTCCGAGTTGTTTTAAAGCTTCTAAAGCCCCAGCTTGACTCTGCCCTCCAGAGTTCCTGCCAGGGTGGGGTGGTGCGGGGGTTCTCAAAGCACAAAATATCAGATGGCAGGGTCCCACTCTCAGAGATCCTGATTCAGGAGTTCTGAGCGGGGCCTAAGCATCTGGACCTCAGGTTTCTTTTTTTTTTCCCCCAAAGATTCTATTTATTTATTTTTAGAGAGGGGGGAAGGGAGGGAGAGAGGGAGAGAAACATAGATGTGAGAGAGAAACATCAATTGGTTGCCTCTTGTACGTGTAACCCAGGGACCTGGCCAGCAACCCAGGCATGTGCCCTGACCAGGAATTGAACTGGCGACACTTTGCTTTATGGGACCAACCTGCTGAGCTACACCAGTCAGGACTGGATCTCAGATGTTTCTAATGTAAGCAGTTCATGGGTCACACTTGGAGAAACACTAGTTTAGAGGAGAGAACATGCATGTTGGGGTATGAGACAGAACTGAGTTTCTTGTTGTGTTATTTATTGAACCAGTTAATTATCATGCCTGAGCCTTTGTTTTCTCACCTATAAAATGCTAACCACTTCATAAGAGAGTTTTCAGATGTCAGTGAGAATATATGTATGTGTGTGTGTGTGTGTGTGTGTGTGTGTATAAAATTTAGCAAGGGCTTATTTAATAGGATTTTTGGCCTCCTCCCACCTTGCTTCAACACCAGGGAAGTGGCAACAGAGAGTTTCAACTCTTCCCAGTCCTGGAATATCAGTGGAGCGTTCCTGGCAGTGGGCAACGGTGGAAAGGCTACAGAATACTCTACAGAAGCATGAATGTCTTCAGTGCTCTGTGGCCGATTGGATAATCTGGATTTCTCAAGCGATGGCATGAAAAGAAACCACTAGGAGGTCAGAGGTCAGCCATCTGCTGTCATTTTTATTTGCAGTAAAACTACAGTCAGGACATACATATACACAGTGCATTACAGGACAAATCCACGGCACTCTGTGCAGGCAGATGGGCAGGCTGGAGCAGGCAACCACCATTACAGAACAGCATATCTATGGGTGGGGGAGGCAGTGGAGGTGGACAAGCAAGGGGGAGAGGATCTGAACCCGGCCCTGGGCTAATTAGTTACTGCCTCAGTCTCGGCTGGTAGAGCCTACGTTTATGGGCTGCGCTTGAGGTGTGTTATGACCTGTTGCTTTGACTTGTGTCCAGGGTCACCCCCAAACACTGAGGCTTAGCTAAGTTCCCTAAAAGGAAGCAGTGCTTTTCTGTTGGAAGGATTGAATTCCCCTCCTAACACACTGGCAGTTACAAAGGGTAAAATAGATTTGATACACAGAAGGGAAAATGCTTACACTTCAGGGATTGAGTGTGTGTGTGTCTGTATATGTGTGCGCACACGTGTGTGTATGGGTGGTGGGCTTATCAAAGAGTTTCCTTGTAGAGTTTTTTTTTTTCATGTGGCACCCCCCCCCCCCGCCCCCTGCCAAATCAGTTGATTTCTGAGCATGATCAGTCCTCAAGAGGGAAGATCGATTCTCAGCAGAAGGGCTGGCAGTAGCCCTCCTGGGTCAGCAGGGTAGGGAAGACCCATGAGAACGAGGACCCTGCCATCTCTCCGAAGGCCGCAGCATTTACCCTGGGTGAGGGCAAGATCACTGAAGTGGGAAGGCCTTTAGAGACTCCTTGTTTGGGAGATCAAGGAAGAGACCTCACAAGGCTAAAGAACACGTCCAAGGTCACGTGGCTGAGACAGGCCTGTAGCCCACTCCCTGTGTTACTCTTGTTTCCCAGGCAGGGTTTCTTCATTCCTCATACCACAGTGGGATGTGGAATGGCTCCCTTCTCAGCAGCCTCTAGAGAACGTTTTTCAGACCTTTCCAAGATAGTGGGATCTTACTTGTTTTCTGCAGAGAGAGAGAAGCATCCATCAGAGCCCCCTTCGCTGGTAGCTTCTCTACGATTGCTTGCTAGCAACAACAGCTTCTCTTGAGGTATCTGCCGAGCATCAAGGACAACGGTACAGAGAGGCACCAAAGGTTCTTCTTCCCATTCTATGGAAGAGGGCAGCTGCGCTGTTAGCTGGGTCAGCAGCTTGCTGCGCGATCCACTTCTTTTCAGTTCAGTCTTCTGACTCTTGCTATCTAGGGAAGGAATAAATAAATAAAATGCTGCATGTTTTGAAATCTGCCTCCTTGTCAGGTGACTTAGTCGCTAGACACACTGTCTCTATCAAGATTGTAAGCTGCCTTGACTAGTTCCCACAGACCAAGAGGGCAACATCTGGAGCGTCAGGCATGTCCAAGTGCACACCTGGCCTGCCCTGGTCTGGGAGAATGGCTTTGGAGAGGAATTCTGTATATGGTGACATAGGAACCAACGCTGAATGATCACCATTTGTTATTCAACTATAATCATCAGAGCGCAGACATTGTGCTATGCTGGATACCAACTCTGTGTGCAAGATTGGACTTGACATCTAAAGAAGGGCCTTTCCAACAAAAGTGGCCTGTGATTCCAGAATTCCCTGCTCAATGGACTTTTTGTGTTACTTAAAATAGTCTATCAGAATTGTGAGTCCATTGGGTTAGCTTACTTGTTCTGTTTTTGTTGATATTACAGAAACGAAACCCTCTTAACTTCTATGGCCTCTGTCTCATCCTGGTTTCTGATCCTGTTGTTTTTACATGGAAACTAATATCCTTATGATCTGGATGTTCAACTATGTTGTTTTGGGTTAAACTCAACAAAGGTACTTTATGCCTGAGATGTGACTCAAAAGGTAAAAAGTAAAAGAAGAGTAGTATCGAACGGGAGGGTTTGAGTTAGACATTCAGGACAATTTGTTGAAGTTGTGAGACACTTGAATGCATCCTGAAATTGGGCTCTGAACAATGTCCTCCGATCTCTCCTGGGCCTTTTAAGCATAGACTTGCCTGGAAATAACAGAGTAGCCAGGTGTCCCCTTAAGATCCCTCTGATACTCTGACTTTATGTATGAACACTCTAAAAATAGAATCATGGGAGAAAAAGAAGAGAAACATCATGAAACTAAGGGAAGAAAAAGTGAAAGAAGCAGGCACTGGGGGCAGGGGGAGGTTGAGAAGAGCAGAATGTTATGGGGAAAGATGGAGAAGAAAGAGGACTGCACTGAACCATGTTCAGTTAGGGGACAGCACCTGGTAAATAGACATTGTTTAACAATAAAATATTTATTATTGAAGAAATGAATAATTGCATTAATCATCCTTTCCAGCTCCATTTTACATGTTGGAAAGCTGAGATATAATGTGACTTGCCCAAGTCTGTGTTGCTAATCGGTGTCAGGATAGGAAGCAGAGCTGGCCCCACGTGACAGGCAGTGCAGGGCTGAGCAGAGGGTGAGCAGCGCACTTCCCGACCTGAGGCTGTGTGGGCAGGAAGTGCCCTTGGGTCGTGGTCTGTGAAGCTCAGGAAGGAGAGTGGGAATGGGCACAGACTCAGACCCCAACCTTCTCTGGTGTTGGCTCCAGCTGCTCAGGCCTGGGGTAACTGAGGCAGCAGAGGACAGCATTACTGCAAAGGGCCTCATGGGGCCTCCCATTCCCTCAATGGCCAGAGAAAAACCAAATCCTGACCTGAAACCTTCCCTTCTCCTCTTGAAAGCAGGCCCTTCCCTTGTTTCCTGTGCCTCTTCATTTCTCTTTGAGTTTCCTCAGAAGAGTTCCCAAATGTTTCTTTCTGCACTCAAAATGGAGTCTGGGAAAGGTGGGACCAACTTCCTGCAGATGACTTGCCTTTGAGAACATCCGGCATATTTCCATAAATGTCCTTCATTTTTCCTTTGGGGGAAGATGGGAATTCTTATCTATTTCATTTTTCTCTGCCCTAGACCGTGTTCACAAACATCTCAGAAGGGACATCTGAGTTGGAGTCCTCTGAGACATCAAGAAGGCTTTTATCCTCAGGTCCCATTTTATTTCTCTCATCGCTCCTTTGAGGTGATCCAAAGAGCCGAGGAAAGGGGCAGCGCCACCATAAAGGGGGCTCAACACATGCAAGTGAACTAGGTCTTTTGAAGGCTTATTTTCTCCCATCAGGAAGCTGTGCCAGGTTTAATCACTGGGATATAGGAGGGAACATTGTGCTTCCTTGACTCCCTACTACAAATGACTAAGGAACCGCAGTACAAGTAAGCCTCTCTGTTCCAAGGAGATAGAGAAAAGAAAAATCTCATTGCCTAGACAAGGTAACGCGAGTGTGCAGAGACCCGGCCACCATCCATCTCCCTGGAAGGCCTGCCAGCAGCTCTTACATAAGCTCCAATGAGCTCATGTGTTTTCACGCCCATCAGCGGGTCCTGGGCTTTAGGGCCAGGGTTAGGCTGGAGGAGGGAGCTCAGAAGAGATTGTGTTCTTCCAAAGAGGGGGCGCTTTGGGAAGAAAACAAGTTCCTACTCTCAGGATGGTGAAAACAACTTTCACTTCCATGTTGATCAACAAAGACGTTCCTTCCTCGTAGCAGCAATGTCAAGAAAGGAGAAGGTGATGCTCGGTCTTATGAATGACATGGTGTGGGGGAAGGGAGGGTGGGTGGGGTATTTAATGAGTCAAGGTATGCGGATGTGCACTAGGAAACATGGTGAAGAAAGCTTTTCCTCCTTCTGTGTGGGAAGCCAGATGGGTGCTCAGTTAGATCTGCCAGCCGCAGGCTGGGAATCAGGCCATGGTTGAGTATCAGGTCTAGATTTCCATTTGTTGCCACCAGTTAGGCTGTTCTTGAATAGGAGACAGGCTGAATATTCTGGAAGCTGAGGCCACTCATTTTACCTGCTTCCTTTTTGCTTGGCAGAATCACTGAGTCAGCAGAATTTGCGAGCAAACCCACCAACACCTTGCCCACTACCTTGTCCAGAACATCTGTAGTCAGCTTGCCCTGACTACAGTAGGTAAGCACAGAGCAAGTGGAATGATATCCGCCTCCCTAATACTTTGCCTATTGAAAATAAGATCTCACCCTGCATAAGCGAGCCAGACGTTCCCTCAGGGGTTGACACACTTCCAGTTCTGTTGTGCCCTAGTGGAGGGGAGGATCTGTCTGTACATCTCAGCAGCTTATCCCTCCCCCAGTCTAGTTTCATAGTCTTCACATATGGGGCCAACGATGATAATGATTTTTTTATATGATTAAATGAACACGCAGATATGAGGCTTCACTGTTTGACCTGTCCAGAATAATACTGCTCCCAGTCTTTCTGTAACTACTAACGCTTTAAATAATTTTTATTTCAAAAATACGAATATGCATTGTTCAGATAAATGTCTAACTCCTTCCAGTGCTTTGCATTTTCTCTCTGGCATCATTAGTGCTTGTAACACTTCCCAACTTAGTGTCTTTTGAGAATTTAGTTAATGTGCTGACCTTCCTCTTTCCAGATCAATCAGGAACATTTTGAATATTTTGAAGACATCCAAACACTTCCTTGGGTTCCTCTTTCTTTTATAAATGATTCAGTCAGTTGAGAAATGACTGAGCTGATATATACACAACACCCTGAAATCTTTCTCCAGCAATGTGGAAGACACACACAAACTTTAACACTTATGAAAGGATCCCCCATAACGATGTATGTGTAATATTTTGGTGTGAAATGTATGTCATGACATCTATAATTCACGTCAAAATATTTTGGTGAAAGAAAAGATAAAACAAATATGGCAAAATGATAACACATTATACTCATGGCTCTACTTTACCATATGTTAAAAAATTTTCATAATAAAAGAATTATTCCCAGATGTTCTAATTCTAGGAAGTGTATTTAACTGGGGAGCGGGGGATGGGAAGCTTTAGGAGACTTACAGGGAGGGAATGGGAGATGGAAATTGCTTAATCCTCTTAGGTTTATTATTATTACCTTAATGCCTGATAATAGCAGAGTACAATGATGGCAAATCCTAAATAACAATTCAGTGACATCTTCTATTAGTAAAACCCTCTGTGCACATTTGGTCCTCTAAGCTTAACGATCTAGGTCTCAATCCTTTTACCTCAAGAGCGTTGGGGAGAGAGGAAATATTTACCAGGAAATTTTTTCTTTTCTTAAAGATCATGCCATTTTCTGGTAACGAATTGGTACCAGTTTTCTTAAAAAAAAAAAAAGACAAAAAAATAAATTCATTAATTACTTTAAAAATGCTGTTGTCTCATCCTTCAACAGAAAATGCTGGCTTTCTGGACTCTTCTTCTGGATTGACACTTATACTGGGAGGTTTATAAGTTCCTTTCCTTTTGTACTAAGGTAAAAAGAAATGACTGTTTCATTATCCCTCACCTTGAATTCTTAGTAAGCTTCCATTTTAAAAAGAATTTCTTTGGAAAGGAAAATGTTCAAATTTTTTTTTTTCACATTATGCTAGAAGCAGTCTTATTACCCCCAAATTGTGATCCATCTAACAGATTTTTTAAAAGGACACTTCGAATCTCCATTCCACCTTTAGATTATCAGTTACTAAATTGGATGTGTGACTACCTGACCTCATTTCACTGCTCCTGATCTTTAATATAGTTTCTGTGTTATCTTTTAATATGACCTTTTATGTGATGTGAAATCTCTGGTCTGGTAGAGTTCGTCAGCAGGTGTTCATTGTTGGCTGTCTATTCTCTGAATAACGTCTTAGGATATGGCCAAGCGGGTGCCTCCGAGAGAGGACCTAAGGAAAAGGGAGGTGAGTAAGCTGTGCGTGGGCCTCTGCTGCCCAGATCTGATCCTGCTCCTCAGTGTGCCCCTGGATGCGAATGAATGGCATTTGCCACTTCCGTTCTGTGGAAGAAGGAGGAAAGACTTGGATTTTCTGTTAGAGAAGGAAGTCAGTCAATAACAGGGGATTGGCTTTGGGGTAGTAAATCCCGGTCACCATGCTTGAAGCTCGGAGGAATCAGGGATGGCACCAAACGCATGAACGTGGACTTTGAAGGCAGATACTGACAGACCTGAATTCTAGATCAGCTGCCCGAGGTTTGCTCTGTTTCTCAGTTTCCTCATTTGTCAAAAGGGGAGCCACATAGCACCAACTGCACCAGGCTTTTGTGATGTTTAGAAGTGCTCATAAAAGTAATAGGCTTTGGGCTGGACAGTAAATGATAGTCATTATTTAATAAATATTTCATCAAGGCCTGGACATTTTCATGTGACCATTAACTCAGCTTTAAACTTTTTTTTTTTTTTTTAAGATTTCTCAGTCCTTTCTTCCATTTTTGGACCATAGTGTTCAAGCTCATCTCCCTTGCCCAAATAAATCTGCTAAAAAAAAAAAAATCCAGTTCTCTATCTCTTTTCATCTCATGAATCTGTATCTTATTATGTGGATCTTTTACTGTGTTGTAACTCCACCTCTGTGCTGCTTTTTTTTTTCCCTCTGTCAATTCTGACTTGATCTCTAAGAAGTAGAATGCAAATATTTCTGTCTTTCTGTCCAAGCTGAATTTCATATTTTCCGAATCATGAAACTGCCCTCCATGTGACCTAGAAAGCCCTTTGATGATCCATATTTAGCTGTATCCATCACTCAACAGATGTCTGGGTAGTTAAAGGCCCCCATGAGCTCCCTCTACATCCTGTGGTTTCAAGTTCCCGAGTTGTTAGTTAAAAAGCTTTCATCTCCACTCCCCTATCCCCCCTTCCCCTATCTATTCCAGGGTAGAAGGACAGATACCCACTATATTCACTGTAGCTATTAATTCATTTAACAAATATTTACTTATTACCTAGTACACATTGGATATTGGGTTAGATGTTATCCTTTTCACTTCCAAATTGCGTTTTCCTGATTTGACCTGTTTAGAGTAGTCCTCCATGTTTTCTGATTACTTCTCTAGGATCTGCATTGAGCATCCAATTAAATGTGTCTTCTATTTGCAGTGTTTCCTGACCCCTGGGAGACTTAAAGGCTTAATTGCAAACCCTGAAGCCTGGCTATAGTGCACCTGCCACTGCATCCACAGATTTCAGGATAACATAGGTTTACTGTGGGCTCCACCAAGGGGACTTTAGTGAGCAGGTGAGGCTGTAGGGCTCTGCTTGCCACCCTGCACCACGGATGTGAAGAATGAAGTGGTAGCAACGGTGGAATGCCCAGCAAGTTAAGCGGCTAATTTCCAAAAACCTTTGGTTTTCTATGTCTTTGGTTCCCCACAGAGATGCCCATGAGGAAAATTCCTCTGTTTTTTGAGCTTTCTGGATCTTCCCATTCGATAGCATCTCTTGGCATCTGAAAGGCAGCCTGCCATTCTGTTCTCTGGTGGAACACAGATGGCCCGGCCCACGCCTATCACTAATGAAGATCACATGCGAAGCCTTCTTGCTGGAGGTTCCCTTCCCCAACCCCAGCCCTCCTTCCCCAAGCAGGCCAGTCACTGCTGACCATGGCATTTAAGTCCGAGAAGGGTGCTTGCTGCTCTCCCACTCACAGAGTTAAATAGAAAATCTATTATGTAGGCCTTGGGAAATGAGTCCCATTCAGCTAACATTTGAAACATTGATTAAGGGATGGCTGCCTATTTGACTGCAAGAGTGAGGTACTGGATTCCAGCTGTCCACGGAGGTTGTTGAGTTTAAATGTGGGTGAGCACTGGAAATTCTTAAGTGGGAACAAGAATAGATGGCTAGACAGGGGTTGATCAGGTAGGAGATCAATTTGTCAATGCCATCTGATCTCCCCCAGGATGATAGTAGGGTGGAAAATCATTATATAAGAATGTTAAAGGCACTAAAATATAGTAGAAAAGCATACATTTTGATGTGAGAGAGACTCACGTCAGGTCCCAGCTCCATCACTTGCTATTGGTCTGACCTTGGACAGGTACTTCACCTTTCTGGATACTAATTCCTTAGCTGTGAAGTAAGTATAATGTTTATATTATAGGTTACTCTAAGGATTAAATGGGATAGCACAAGGAAAGACCTAGACACAGTGCCTCGCACCCAGTAAGTACTAAATGGGAATTCCCTTTGCTGTCTCCCCTTCCTGTTTTCTCTTTGTAGTGGGAAGTTGTACGATACACTCCAATACGGTAGACTATCAAGTGAGCTAAAAAACAATGGCTTCACGTGACATTCTGTACAGTCAGTCCTGTTTCTCTCTCTCTTTTTTAAATCTGAAACTTGATTGATATTTGAGATGTGGTGGATAGTTTCTTTTTTATTGTTACTGCAAGTCAGATGTAGGTCTGGTATTTATGACTAGGAGAAGAATTCCAAGCTATTAACGTCGACTTCGGTAAAATGCAAAATGTTTTTTGGTCTTAAAACATTAACTCGTTCCTTGAATTCTCATGGCAACCGGAGAGATCCCTGCCACTGGCTCCCCTTGAGGGTGCCAACGATCAGTCCTCCCATGTATAAGTGCGGCGTAACTGGTCAGTACCCACTGATCCAGAAATCTTTCTGGGAGTCATTTTTCATTCTTTCAGACAACAAGAGACACTGGGGTATGTTGCTCAAAAGGAAGGAATAGAACTATTGATTTAACATCAATGCCTACAAAAATACATCAACAGCTTTTTGGACAAGGTAGATCAACCACTGCTTGTCTTCCACCCAACTGGGTCAAGGCTTTCCCTACAAGGGCTGGTGGCTATTCATTCCTCCACAAGGCAGCGCCTTCCTTTTAGGTCAGGTCTAAGAGCAGTCATGAAATTGAATACAAATAGACCTCTTTACGACTGTGCTCTTTAAACCCAGTTCTGTTCTCTGGGACTACACAGACGAAGTCTGACCCCTGGCAACTCTTCTGCTTTCTCCTTAATTTTCTCCTAATCCCTTCCCCACTCAGGTGACAGAGTCTTTGGTTCTTGCTTGAAGACATGTAGAACAATGGAACCATGGGAACAATAAAAGTAGTTAAATGATCATCCCTGGCTGGCGTGGTTCAGTGGATTGAGTGCCGGCCTGCAGACCAAAAGGTCGCAGGCTCGATGCCTGGTCAGGGTGTGCGAGAGGCAACCTGTTGATGTATCTCTCACACGTTGATGTTTTCCTCTTTCTCCCTCCCTTTCCCCCTCTATAAAAATAAATTTTAAAAATATTTAAAAAAATAGTGAACTACATAGAAGAAATAAGAAAGAACGTTTTAAGAATGAAGACTCTTCATCCTAGAAAAGTACTTTTTGGAATATTACTGCAGAGAACGCTTACTTGCATTTTCCCACCTTTCCTGAAAACAAAAATAAGTGGTGGGCTTAAGGCAGTGTTTCTCGTCTATAGATGTTGGCAGACAAACCCCGGCCTCCCTGGTCCTTTATTGTAAGTTCGAGTTAAGCCTCTCCATGCATCTCACAGGTGGAGATCTGGTGCTTGACCACAGACCTCTTTTTTTTCCTGGAGAATTTTGTGAACTAGTATTTTGTGAAACACCTTTTAAATCAACATGGTTTCAGATATGCTATTTGAAATAACTTCCTGATTGATTATTGTTGGATCCTGGAGACGGTGGCCAAGGAACACTCTGAAGTTTCCTTGCTTGGAGGGTTGGTAGACTCTTCCTCCCTCCCTCCCTCCCTCTCCCTCTCCCTTCCTCTCTTCTTTTAACATTAGCATGAGGCACCCACCTGCCTGCGAGTGTTGAGGAGTAGGCCTGTGACATAGGGAATCTGGGAGTCTAGATCCTTCCCATCCCATGATTCTATTTTTATGGATCCCAATTTGTGGTAGTGTTCCACAGAAGGTACTAGCTGGGACAGGAGGTAACTGATAGTTTTGGCCAGCAGGAAAGGGGGATAGAGATGGGAAAAGTTGATGCAATTATTTTTGGCAGGAGCTGGAACCAAAGCAGCAGGAGAGAGTAAGTTTTAAGACTCTCTGGCAAGGAAACTTCCTAATCTGTCACTGAGTATGTGTAAAAAAGTGATTAGTGTGTCTCTATATTTATCGTGATTACTCACAAATATGCAATTTACATAATATATACAGCACATTAAGTACTATGTTACCTTATATAATGTGCATATGTATAATGTATATATGTATGTTATGTAACGCCAGTCTGGAGGCTCTTCCAGGTTCTGCCAAGTATTTCCTAATTTATTTGGCAATTTTAACATATCTTTTCCATCTGTGGAAAGAACTCTTTTGAGAGGAGCTGGTCTCTGACCTGAAATATAATCATCCTACTAAGTCTATCTTAATTCTCAACTCAATAGAGGAAACCCACAAAGACCAAGCAGTAATGAGGCACAACTCCTAGCCCATTCGTCCTGGGACAACACAACGTGTCAAAGATTTCCTGTTTTATTCTTTTTATTGCCAGTGGGGTAGAAGCACGGGGGCAGGTGAGAACATGTCTGTGGCATGGCCAGAATCAGCATACAGTGAGGAATGAGGACTGGGTTCTCCACTGACTGCCTGTGTGATTTTGAGA
The DNA here is from genome assembly GCA_004026545.1 of Mormoops blainvillei. Lineage (NCBI taxonomy): Eukaryota > Metazoa > Chordata > Mammalia > Chiroptera > Mormoopidae > Mormoops > Mormoops blainvillei. Next base: position 10,274 of record PVJD01001435.1, on the reverse strand, counting down.
AGCTTCTAAACCTCCATGAGCCTTGTTTTCCTCATTGTTAAGATTGGGATGTCAATAATACCTCCTCTGGCAAACTCAGAGGTTGCTGCGAGGTCCGTTCTGTTGAGGTGCTCTATAGTAAGAAACCGCAGCCGCGGTGGGCAAGGGATGAGTTGCAAAGTGGGAATAAACAACAACACTAGGCTTACTGAAGTTACCAAACTGGAAGTGCAGTTCCACCCAAGTTTGTTATACTCTGGCTCTAAGGAAGACTTGGGACATGTCTTTCAAGCAACACTGTAAGTCCCATGCACTAGTGTAGAGGGGGCAGAGGGCCAGTCTCTGACTTGTAAATCTCTGAGAATCAGTTTCATCTGTTCATAGTGCCAAGTCTCAACAGCCTTAACGGTGGGGGATCAGGTCTGAAACGCATGCAAAAGCTTCTGCAAGTGCCTTAGAATAAGTGACCCCAAACCTGAACATGTGTCTGTTTCAGAATCAAGTGGCTTCCAAGATAGTACCTGTTATCATTCTGGAGCTTGTTGGTCCCACCACCATGGATCCCATCGCTCAGGAGATTCTTCGGGTGGCCAGTTTTCTCCTTACCCAGTGCTCTGCGTTGTTAGTTTGAGCAGAATGGTCCTCAATGTCTGTCTTACATGGTCCTAGAAGACTGCTTCCTTCAGAGTGAGAATCTTGTACACATAATCTTAATTTTCCCTTCCTTGTGCAGTGTTTCTGACCCAGTGCAGGGAGATGAGAGGGAGTTCAGTGGGGCAATGTCCAACGGGCCCAGGTTTCCTCTCTGAGAAATCTCAGTGATGCCTGAGGGAGCAAAGTGCTGAGACAAATGTTTCTTCTACCAAAGAAGCTCCACAGACACTTGCCCTCTGGAAAGGAGGGAAATGCCAGCACCAGCCAAATGAAGCCCACTGAGCTCTGCCAAGACCCCTCTGGGTACTGGCAGGAAGTACTGTGCAGAAGGTACCTCAGTCCTCTTGGGAGTCTCCACTGAGGTTACCCAGGCAGCCAGGGTTGTTTCCATACTGAGGGACTCTTTGATGACTACGATGAAGTGGTAAGTGGAGAGTGTGATGATTTGTCCAGTGCCTTCAACCCCAGACCAACTTTTTACCAGGTCAGGCCCGAGGGAGCCTCTGGGAAGCAGCACGAGGCCTCATTTTCGCAGGTGGGCTTGTCCCATCCACACGTGCGTGGCACATTCATTCTTCCCTGGACCCCTGGATCCAAGTGGAATCATTTCTCGGCAACCAGTAATGCCCCTATTCCAAGATGTGTGGGTAATTTTCTCCACTGAATATCTCCTTAAGTGGCATGTATTCCTAAAACACATTAGCCAAGATACCATGGAGAAGTCCCTTAACTTTTCTGAGACTCAGTTTCCTTATCTGACAAATGGGAAAATAAATCCTGCCCAGCATCTATTTCATGGTTGTTTGGAGGATCCAGAGTTGAAATTCTCAGTCTCTCTGTGACACAAAGCTACTTTCATTTCCCTTAAATCTCACAGTCACCATGGGGCAACGTGTCTTGACATGGAAATGGTGGAATGGGGGAACAAAAATCTTCTTTATCTTTCCCATTTTCTGTTCTTATACTACATTTTTTTTGTCAATCAGGAAAAGTCCATCAGTAAATAAATATTTATATTTATAAATATATATGCTACATATATGTACACACACATAAGACCATTCGAAGGGGCTCCAGGTAATACATACCCTGGGAGCACTAGGTGCAGAGAGGCAGGAGGGAACCTCCCGATGGTTTGCCTACTGGTCTCCTCAGCACACAGACCTTCCCTCCTGACTTCTCTGCCTTCGGGAATACACTGCCACCAGGGCTTGGAACTCAAACAGGAAACACGCTTTGGCTTGAAAAAAGAAAGAAGCTGGGGGTGTTTTTTTCTTCCCTTTTTTACACAATATTATGACACCAATTTGAAAAATAAATCCCAGTTTCTCTGCTTTCCCTCCCAGGTGTTCACAGAACTAAGAAAATAAATACCACATCTAAGGTGTCCTGTGCAGGCAACTCTGGGGGCTCTTGGAGCCGTCTCTAAACAAACACAGCCACCAGGAGAAGGCTTTGGGAAAATAACAAGTGCCCACTGACAGCGCAGAGAACCAAGAATGGAAACACGGCTTTCCACACCCTTTTCTGCCTTCTCAGCAGGTTCGGGGAGAAGCTGCCGCTCGAAGGACAACCTAGAAACCAACGTGCACTGGCTGAGCTCTGCCAAGGGTTATGCTCTGAGTGTCGGAGGACATTTGTCTCTTTACAGAGGGACCTTTGTGTAAGTTGTCTGGAATGGGAGCTCATTCCCTTGGCCACATCCGATCTCGCCACGGGCAGGAAACCTGCAGCCTGCTTTTTGCGAGTGTCCATGAGGAAACTTGCAGGGCTGGTGGGAAGAAAGCCGGGTTTCTCCTTCAATCTCAGAAAGTCTCACTCAAGGCCTTCTGGGAATGGGGAGGGTGCTGCATGAGCCAACCATACCCTGGCAGGCCCTACGTCCATTCAAAATGTTCTGTTGTCACTGGCTCCATTGGGGTGTGTCCATCGTTACAATATGCTGTATGGCAGGGTGAAGTTTTCCTCCTAAAAGGTGGCTTCATTTCCACTGGTTAGAGAGAAGACAGTGTGTATATTTGTGTGTTTGTGTGTGTGTGTGTTACAGTTTCTTGTTTTCTCTCCTGGTTTAACTGGCAATTGGCACACTCTTTAGTCTCTTGAACGGCTCTTCCTCCTCAGTGAAAAGAAGCTGCTCTTCTGGGGAGGTCCCATCATCATGGGTGCTTGGTTCTTATGATTAATTTTAATCTAAAAGCAAAGAGGCAGAAATGAATTAGTGGCATGCAATCCCCAGTAGCCCGTGGGAGAGTGAGTCTCGGAGAGGAAGGAAGGCCAGCTTCGGGTTGGAAGGAGCCCCGTGCAGAAGGACGACTGTCCTTGAACAACTTCAGAATTGGCAACTGGACCCTGATTAGGCCTGGAGTTTGGCACTGCTGGAAGTGAGGGGCGGAAACACTGGGGACAGACAGGTGTGAGCTTCCCACGTGGTAGTCAGCTCGCACCTGTCTTGTATCCTTGCTATTCATAGACTTTCAGAATGTCACAGCCGGAGAAGACCTCAGGGACCATCGCATTCAATCCCTCTGCAGGATAGAGGCCTAAGGTCACATAGAGTGGGGCAGAACAGCCAGGGCCCAGTTCCTCAGGTTCCCAGCCTCCAATGCTCCTAGTCATTCCTGCTTCAGCAGTGCTGAGACATCAACCAGTAACTCAAAGTTGACCTCCTGTCTGACCTCTGGCCTGAGCATCCTCATCTGGAGAGTTTCCAAGTGAGTCTCTTAGGTCTTTCCTCTTTTCTTCACCTTCCAGGAAAGATCTTTCTTTTAAAAACATGTGTGTTTTCTTTTTTCTTTTCTTTCTTCCTTTTTTAAATTTTTTTAAAATTTCAGGTTTTATGAGTATTTTCTCCTATAAACTTTAAGTTAATTTGAAGTGAAAAACACCAGTGAGTTCTCATTTTTGCCTTTCTTCCAAAACTTATCCTCAGGGCATGGCTTCAAAATACTTAATTCTTATTTGTATGTGGCCTGGTGACATTGCCACATCAATAACCTGCATTTTTAGTCTATCAACAATGTTAATCAAGTATGACATGTGTTCAGAGTAGAAAGATGATGTGGGAACAAGAGGCACTTAGGTTTCAAAGACCTGGGTTTCGGTCCCAGGACTCCCGCATGTTTGCTGTGAGCCTTTGGAAAAATCCCTTAACCTTCAAAACCAGGTCTAGCCAACTGTAATATGAGGATATTTGTCCTACTTTTCTCACAAATTTGTTGTGAAGATCTAATGGTAGACTGTCAATGAAACCCCATTGTAAAGTGTAAAACGTAAAGTAAGTTAAATAATTGTTACATTGGAGGAGAATCTATGAGCCCATTCTTGTGGGTTTTTTTGTCACATTATTGAAAATAACAGTGTGACCACAGAAAGCAACATAAGAGCTATTGGACAGACCTATCAACATGTTTAAATTAATGTAGCATAAACTAAGCGGTGCCAAAAAGGAGTTAGGTAAGGAATGAGAAGAGTCTAAATGGAGTATCTGAGGAAGAATTTTAAGATCTGAAAGGAAGGGAAGGAAATGTGTTGCTGAAAAGAGAAAGGGGAGGCACTGGCTAGAGGGTCCCCATATGAATGGGTTGAGTGGGGGGCAAAGGATGAGAAATGAGGCCGGGGATACAGATAGGGCAGTTGGTGTCAGGCTTTCAGGGGGTTTTATATGAGGTAATGGGGAACCATGATAATTTTTTAAGCTGGAGAATAACATGATTAAAAAAAAAGAGTTTGAGGGAAATTATTCAACAGGTATTGTTAGGGCAAGCTGCAGTGGGAGGAGACTCTGGCCCAGAGGGTATTACTGCAAGCCAGATTTAAATGTATTAGGTCCCAGGACATGGAAAGGAAAAGCTGGGACCAAAAGATGTGGAGAATTCCTGAGTGATGGAGGCTGAAAATGACGTTTGTATTGGTTCCCACCAGCCTGGAGATCTAGAAGGGGAGTCCAGCCTTCTGTTTGGTGGTAGTCACCAGAGAAGAAACCAAAAACATATCCAGCACCCTTTTGTGTTATATGCCTTATTTTGGGCATTATACTCCAGAATTTATGGAAGTGAGGCATAGGCCGGGGACTCTGACAGCACTTCTTTGTGGCACGTAATATAGCACTCTCTGATGACAGCAATTTGTGGCACACTTCCTTGTGGTAAACCTTCTTTGATTCCCTGAGCACACCAGTCCCCTGAGGGGAAGACCTTCACCTTATTCGCTTGGTATTCCCTGAGCCAGCACAATGCCTGTTCAGAGTGCGTGCTGTGGACGCACTAACTGGTTGGCACACCAAGAAGAGAAAGAGAACACGCCAGTGGTGAGGAATGGCTATGCTCGGGGCAGGGTGGCAGCTGGTGCACTGCCTACATTTCCTGCTGATGGAGCCCATTTTTTTTTTTTAGATGATAAAAGACCCTGGCTTCTCCTTTTTCTCCCTCTAGCCCAGCTGTTTATTTGCTTGTTAGCACCTCCAGGGCAAAGAGGAGGAAGTGAAACTCAAATCCCACTCATTTGGTTTTTCAGCAGTTTTGATGAAGGCCTCGATAGGGTAGGGGTTTGGAGATCCTGGGTAACATGAGATTTTGATGTGGCTTATGATTCTAGTAATACAGATAACTGAGAGTTGACTGTAAATATACACACCGAAGGCAAGAAATAAGAGATCACAGGCTTCTTTGGAATTAAAGAGATGACAGTCCCTTACCTCCTTATCCCCAATTTGGGAGGAGCTACTGCAGTTAAACAGCGAAGATCGCGTTTTAGAAGACAGTTGGATAGGGCTAAACCTGACTTTTAAGCCCCTGATGGAAAGAGAGCATTCATGTTTCTGTAGTGAGAACTCAAATTTCTCTGGTAATTGGGCAGGTCGGGCAATTAACTAAAGTCTCTATGATTTTCTTAAAACACCTTTCGTAATCTTTACAACATCTGACAAGCACTAGGGACAGTAGCCCCATGTTCTTAGTTCTCCACTCTATTATAAAGAGAAGTGATACAGGAGACTCTTGTGTGATAGCTCAAAATTCACAAAACTGCCGCAGCATGTAATTCCCTCTTTAAAATGGAGTAAATTTTAAAATTTAACTAGTGCTGGGAGTGGACTTTGCTTTAGGGGCCATTTTCTGGAAATCAACACATTTTATTACTTCAAGAAAAGCAATAAACTGAGACTTATTCCTGAACGTTGCCCTCTCAGGGCAAATAATTCGAATCATGCCCAGCAATACGGCCAATAACCATTAAGTGTGGACCCTTCCCTGATCATTTGGAAAGTACCCAAGTCTGCCCTAACTTCGGTTGATAAACCCGAAAGGTCTTGATTAGTCTCTGTGACATTTTAAAAAGTCAAGGAACTATTCCTCCCTAAAGTGAGCCTTGGGGAAGAAACAGGGGGTTTGTACAGCCTTTCAGGTCTTAGCTGTTTCTGGGTCCACCAAGATCCTAGGACGCCCTGCTTCATAAGAGTGTCTCCTGCCATCAGCAGTTCTCAAAGGTAGCTGGACAATTGGGTTTTGCTAGGGGCGCAGGAGAAGTCTGGGATTTATTGATAAGTCAGGAAGTTCAACTAGATGACCGGTTCGCAAGGTGTGGTCCCCAGGCCAGCAGCACCAACACTCCCCAGGAGCTTGTCAGAAATGCAGCTTCTCGGGCATCCAGACCTACTGAATAAGAAAACCAGCAAGCTGTGTTTTAAAAGCTCTCTGGGCCATTCAAATGCGCACTCAAGTTTGGGAATCACTGAACTAGATAAGTAGGATCTTTTCAACTTTGGGATTGTACTGTTACCTAACTCTGGAAGAAGATTCTTAATTTCAAGGTTCAGATGATGCCGCCTAACTGTGATGCCGAAGCGTGAGAGGTCATCTTACAGGGTTGCCAGCACGAGGCAATTTTTAAAATTATGTATATTTTACATACATATATCTTTATAAACAAATACATGCTCATGTTTGAGAATTTAGAGATTATGGAAAAAATTTAAAAATTATCTAGAGATAATGCTGTTAATTTTTTGGTATTTTTTTTTTCCAGTTCGTTTCTGTGCTTTTCTGTTTTTAATAAAGTTGAAATCAACTGTTTTGATTTAACATTATTTTGCAAGCATTTCTAATGTTGTTAAAAATACATTAAATATAATTTTCAGTGGCTGAAAATTATTCCATTTGATGAATCTCACATAGCTGATCTAACTTTTTCTCTAAATGTTGGGCTTTTAAGTAATTTCTAGGGGTTTTTTTGCTATTATGAATAATATAGAAATTGACATTTTTATACATTGGCTTACTTTTACATCTCTCATATTGGTTCCTGTATTTCTGGTAACCTGTATTTTACTTAGAATAGATACCAAGAAGTATATGAACAATTTTAAGGGCCCAAGTAAATGAACTGGATCAACATACATTAATATCTGCAAGGACCTTCTTGATACATGGCTCCAAATGCTTCTGAGAACAGCTGTGCCAGTTTATGCTCTGGCCTCACTGGTAGATGTGCCTGCCTCACCACACCCTTGACAACAATGAATATTATCGTATCTTTAAAAGAAAAACAAATTGTGTTAATTCGATAAGTGAAACATGGCAGGGTTTTTTCACTACTTTAATGTGAAATTCTTTCTCCCCTTTTTTCTTAATTTGTTTTATTAAATGTTATTTCACAGGTTTATTAGACTACGGCATTTCTTCTGTGAACTGTCTATTCACAACTGCATTCGTAGTGTTTCTTGCACTGGTTTCTAAGAGCTTAGTATACATTATAGGAATTAACCTGCTTGTTGAGACAGCTATTGCAAACATCTTGTCCTTAGCCTTTTAAAGATGTATATTGATTCTTGACTTGTAGAGTCTTAAATTTGTTAATAGTCAACTATGTCATGTTTTCCTTTTCAGAAAGTCCTTGCTCACAGTGTGATTATAGTCACTTATATTTTCCTCCTAGAGAGTAACATTTAATTCTTTAATAGAACTGGAGTTTTTCTGTTTTGTTTCTGGAGTATAGTTTGAGGTGAGAAGTTGGTATATAATGACATTTTCCCAAACAGGCAATTTCTTGGATAGCATATGTTAAACAGTCCATTCCTTTCAAATTAGTTTATGATCTTCCTTTTTCCCTTCATTAGTTTTTATGTACTAGGGTCTCTTAGGACCCTCTTCGTACCATTGATTTATCTATACAATATTGTGCCAACTGTTGTGGCTTTATAGCTGTTTTAATATCTTGTGGGAAGCCTTCCTCATAGTTCTTTCATTAAATGCCTTAGCTATTGTATTGTTGTTTTTTAAGTTAAAAAACAATTGGATTTTGCTTGGGATCCCTATTTAGAAACATGTTTCTAAATTTAAATCTTTTTTTTATATTTGTCAAGCCTTTAAGTCTTCTTCATTTACTTTTATATCTCTCATATTATGTAACGTATTAAAATTAAAACTATTACTACATTTATATTTATACTTTTATTACATTTATTATATGTTGTTTGTCTTTTAATATCTACGATCATTGATTTTCTCTTTTCGAAATTAGGTTTTCAAACATTCGACATGTTTAAAAAACTAGTTCTATATTTTCCTTTTTTAAATTATTTAATTTCCACTTGTCTTTATTATTTTTTTCCTTCTGCTTCTCCTAAGTTTGTTTTATTCTTGTTCTTCTAATTTTGGAATTATTATTACTTTTTAAATCCTTTTTAACTGATGGATGTATATGAGACTCTGAATATACCTCCAAATATAGTTTAAGCTATATTGTCTAAGTTTTGAATGACAGGCTTCTAATTTTTATTATTTTTTAAATAGTCAGTTATGGTGGTTTTTGATCTCTTGAACTGATTGTTCTTTAGAAAACTTAAAAGTCTCTGAGTAACTAAATTTTGTTTGTTTATTCACTTAATCTATTATTTCTAGTTTTACTGCTTCATGGTCAAATAAGATAACCTTTATAATTTCTGCTTCTGGATTTCATATAGGGTTTTTTTTTGTAAACTAGTTTATGATCTATTAATTTGTTTATAGGTTATTGAATTATTTTATCCAAGTTCTATGTCATGTATTTTTTTGCTACTTGACCTCAAAGTCAGAAACAAATTTTTAAGCCTCTTAATACCTGTAGTTCTGTTAAGTTTTTCTGATATATTAAATTTTTTTCTTCAGTATATATATTGACATTGTTTTTCATATTATATTTTTTTATTCTGTCATGAAATACCTAAAATTTTATGACCATTACATCTCATAATTGAGTGTACTTTTAATCAAATAAAAGTGACCTTTTTTATTCCACTGTATGTTTTTGACAGGTGGGAAAGTTAATTTGTCTAAAATTAATATAATTAACAATGTCATTTATTGCTTTCAATTTCTCTGTGCTTGATAAAGGATATAATAAATAGACATATATGTTTTTTTGTTTTAGGTGTTTCTCTTATAAGAAGCATGTCGTTAGATTTTAACCCAATGTGTGATTATGGTTCTTTATTAAAGGACTTGAACCTATTTACTTTTTGTCATTATTGATCTCTTTAATCTTAGCCTTTTCATCAAACTTCAAAAAATTTTAAATATTTGCTGGTTATTTGCTTTCTGTTTTTGCTACATTGATAAGGGTCATACATTTTAAATTCTCCCTGATTTGAAAAGTATGTGCCTTGTTTTTAGTTTTACTGGGTGATTATTTAGTTATTAAAATTTTCTTCTGTGTAATACTTTTAATTACCAAAATAAAAAGATACAATGAAAAATTTAGCATATTTTTACTAGTCCTTCAACAATGTGTCTTAAATGCTTTCAGCCTTGGTTAATAGAACCTTAGGTTTGGGATCCAGGTTACTAATGTTTACATTATGTATCTTCTCTTGAAAAGAATGATTGTTGCCATCTGCATTTATTTGTATAATGTATTTAACAGTTTTTAAAAACTTCATTTTAGTTTAACTGGTTTCAGTTATTACCAAAAGTTCTTCTGGGCTGCGATGTCCCACCATTAATCTTTTTATTCTGAACAACTTTTAGTTGGTGTGTGCCTTCAGGAAAATGTCTCAATAAGTGTACTTCTGTTTTAATTCTTGAAAGTTTAAGAATGACTTTCTAAAACCTTCTGTAGGGACTGAGCTGTGCTCCCCCCGCCCTCCTAATTTCTATGTAGAGGCCCTAACTGCCCATGTGACTGTGTTTGGAGATAGGACCTTTAAAGAAGTAATTAGAGTTAAATAAGGTCACAAAGGTAAGACTCTAATCCAATAGAACGGGTGTCTTTACAAGAGGAGGACATCACTGTGTATGTGGACAGAGAAGGGGCTGTGAGAGGACACAGTGAGAAGGGGGCTGTCCGCAAGTGAGGAAGAAAGGCCTCACTAGAGAGCAACCCTGCTGGCCCGTTGGTGTTGAACTTCCAGCCTCCAGAACTGTGAGAAAATAAATTTCTGTTACTCAAGCTGCCCCATCTGTGGTATTTTGTTATGCCAACCTGAGCAGACTAATATACCTGTGCATATAGATTTCCATGGACCACATACCATAAAATCATTGGGTCACGATGTTTTTCATAGTAAGTTGTAATCTCTGAAGGCTGGCATGGAGAGAGGGTGGAGGCGGGGCTCGGAGACATATTTGGCTATTTCAAAAACCGGTGCTTGGGTTTAGGGGAATAGCTAT